>JAHHZJ010001147.1:0-164093 GCA_021437245.1 Aegilops speltoides | reverse complement strand
ATATATATCACATAACCTTTGTTCACTTTGCCATCCTTCTTATCCGCCAAATACTTGGGGGTTCCCTTTAGTGTCCACCCTTTAGAGAAGACTGGCTGTTTAGGTCCGATTTTGGTTTTTCTTGAGCAAAGAACTTGTTTGCGTTCTTTTTGAAGTTCTTCTTCTTCCCTTTGCCCTTTTCTTGAAACCAAGGGTCTTGTGACCATCAACACTTGATGCTCCTTTTGATTTCTACCTCCGCAAAGATCGCCAAGAGCTCGAATAGTCTTGTTCATCCCTTGCATATTATAGTTCATCACAAAGCTCTTGTAGCTTGGTGGCGTGATTGGAGAATTTATCAATGACGCTATCATCCGGAAGATTAACTCCCAGCTGAATCAAGTGATTATTATACCGCACATTTTGAGTATATGCTCACTAATCGTAATCGTTCCTCCATCTTGCAACAGAGAACTTATTGAGACTTCATATCTCTCCGCATTTGCTTGAAATATTAACTTCAACTCCGGAACATCTCATATGCTCCATGATGTTCAAAACGTAGTTGAAGACCCGGTTCTAAGCCGTAGCATGGCACATCGAACTATAGAGTAGTCATCCTTTGCTCCAGACGCTTTAACGCCGCGCCAGATCGCAGAGGTTGCACCAGCCGTGCTTCAGACGTTCTCAGCAGAATGAGGACAACCTCGTGTTACGGACCCATCCATGTAATTGCTACCATCATCTTTCAACTTTGCTTTTCAAGGAACGATTAAAATTCAACGAACAACAAGACGAGCCATCTATCTACAAACAAACATAGACAAGCAAAATACTATCAGTACTAAGTTCATGATAAATTTAAGTTCAATTAATCATATTACTAAAGAACTCCCACTTAGACGACATCTCTTAGTCATCTAAGTGATTACGTGATCCAAATCAACTAAACCATGTCCATCATCACGTGAGATGGAGTAGTTTCAATGGTGAAATCTCTATGTTGATCATATCTACTATATGATTCACGCCGACCTTCGGTCTCCGTGTTCGAGGCCATATCTCGTATATGCTAGGCCGCAAGATAACCTGAGTATTCCGTGCAACTGTTTGCACCGCTGTATTTGAACGAGAGCCTATCACACCCGATCATCACGCGGTGTCTCAAAGACGAAGAACTTTCCAACGGTGCATACCGTGGAGAACACTTTGATAATTAGTGAGAGATCATCTTAAAATGCTACCAATCAAAGCAAGATAAGATGCATAAAGGATAAACATCACATGCAATCAATATAAGTGATATGATATGGTCATCATCATCTTGTGCTTGTGATTCCATCTTCAAGCACCATCGGATCACCATCGCCACGGGCGCCGACACCTTGATCTCCATCATAGCATCGTTGTCGTTACGCCATCTATTGCTTTACGATATCGCCACCGCCAGTGATAAAGTAAAGCATGTTGTTGATTTCATACAATAAAGCGACAACCATATGGTCCTCCGTTGCCGATAACTTCGTTACAAAACATGATCATCTCTACAATAAAATATAGCATCATGTCTTGGCCATATCACATCAAACATGCCCCGCAAAACAAGTTAGACGTCTCTACTTTGTTGTTGCAAATTTTATTGGCTGCTACGGCTTAAGCAAGAACCAATCTCACCCACGATCAAAACCACAACGATAGTTTGTTGTTGATGTTGTTTTAACCTTCAGGACCGGGCGAGCCACACCGGTCAACTAAAGTTGGAGAAACCGACACCGCTTAGTCACCTAAAGCACGGCGGAAACCATCTCCAGAAGGGTAATGTCGGTCCGGCCGCTTCATCCAACAATACCTGAACCAAAGTATGACATGTGTAAGCAAGATGATTATATCGCCACAACTCACTTGTGTTCTACTTGCAAATAACATCAAACCATAAAAACCTAGGCTCGATGCCACCGCTGGGGAACGAGTAATTTCAAAATTTTCCCACGCACACGCAAGATCATGGTGATGATATAGCAAAGGGAGAGTATTGTTCACGCATCGAGACCCAATTTTCCAAAAAAAATTTTGGGGGGGGTTTTTTTTTTTTTTTTTTTTTTTTTGGGGGTTTTTTTTTAAAAAGTTTTGGTTTTTTTTTTTAAAAAAAAACCTTTTAAAAAATTTTTTAATTTGGGTTTTCCCCATTTAAATTTGGGGAAAAAAAAAAACCCCGCCCCCCCCAAAACCAAACCCAAAAATTTTTTTTAAATTTCCAAAAAAAAAAAAAACCCCCCCTTTTTTGGGTTTTTTTTTTTTTGGGTTTGGAAAAAAATTTGGTTTGGGGGAATTTGGGGGTTTTTGGGGAAAAAGGGGTTTTTTTTTAAAAAAAAAACCGGGGAAAAAGGCCCCCCAAAAAAAAAATTTTTCCCCCCCCCCTGGAAACCCCGGGGGGCCCTTGGGGGGTTTTTTAAAAAAAAACCCCCCTTTTTTTAATTTGAAAAGGGGAAAATTTTTGGGTTTTTAAAAAAGGTTTTTTTGGGTTTTAAAAAAAAAAATTTTTTTTTTTTTTTTTTTTTAAAAGGGGCCCAAATTTGGGTTTGGGGGTTATTAAAAATTTTAAAAAAAAAAAAAATTTGGGCCAAAAACCTTTGGGTTTGGGGGGAAAAAGGGGGGCCCCCCCAACAAAGGGAATTTTTCCCCCAATTTTTTAAAAAACCCCTTTGGCCCCCTTTTTAAAAAATTGTTTGGGCCCGGTTTTTCCATTCCCCCTTCCCCAAAATTTTTGGGGGAAAAAACCCCCCCCCCCCCCCCCTTTTTTTTTTTTCCCCCTTTTTTTCCCCAAAAATTTTCCCCCCTTTAAAGCCCCTTTGGGAAAAAAAATTTTGTTTTTAAAAAGGGGGGGTTTTCCCCCGGGAATTTTTTTTTTCCCAAAAAAAAATTAAAAAATTTTTAAACCCCCCGGGGGGGAAAAAAAAAAAATTTTAAAAAAAAAAACCCTTTTTTTTTTAAATTTTTTTTTTGGGAAAAAAAAAAAAAAATTTTTTTAAATTTTTTTAAAAAAAAATTCCAAGGGCCAAAAATTTTTTAAAAAAAAATTTTTTTAAAAAAAAAAAAAAACCCCCCCCCCCCCCAAAAAAAAAGGGGGGGGAAAATTTTTTAAAAAAAAAAGGGGTTTTTGAGAATTCCGGTTTTTTTTTTTTTTCAAAAATTTTAAAATTTAAAAACCCCCTTTTAAAAATTTTTTTCCCCCTTTTTTAAAAACCTTAAAAGTTTTAATTTTTCCCAATTTTTCCCTTTTCCCGGGTTTCCAAATTTTAATTTGGCAAAAAAAAAAATTTAAAATTTTTAAAAAGGGAAAATTTTTTAAAAAATTTTTTAAAACCCCAATTTAAAAGGGAAAAAAAAAATTTTTTTGGGGGGGGGAAAAAAAAATTTCCTTTTTTAAAAAAAAAATTTCCCCCCAAAAAAACCAAAAAAAAAAAAAAACCCATTTAAAAAAAAAAAAAAATTTTAAAAAAGGGGTTTAAAGGGAAAAAAAAAGGGCCCCAAAAAAAACCTTTTTTAAAGGGGTTTTTAGTAAAAAAAATTTTTTTTTAAAAGGCCATCCCCCCTTTTGGGAACCTTTTTAAATTAAAAAAACCAAATTTTTTAAAAAAAAAAAAAGGAAAAAACAAATTTTAAAAAAAATTTCTTAAAAAAAAAATTAAATAATTTTTTTTCCCAAGAAAAAGGGGTTTGGGAATTACCAATTTTTTAAAAGAAATTTGGGAAAAAGGAAAAAAAAAAAAGGGAATTTTGTTGGTGGGGGGGGCCCCCCCCGGGGAAAAAATTGGTTTTGGGGGGTTTTTTTGGGGAAAAAAAAATTTAAAAAGGGGTTTTTTTTTAAAAAAAAACCCCAAAATTTTTTCCCCCAAAAATTTTTCCCCCTTTTTCCAAAAAAAAAAAATTTTTTTTTTTTCCCCCAAAAAAAATTAAAAAAAAGAAAATTTAAAGGGTTAAATTTTAAAACCCAAAAAATAAATTATTCCTTTAAAAAGGTTTCCCCAAAACCAAATTTTTAATTGTTTTAAAAAAAATTTTTTAAAAAAACCGGAAAGGGAAAAAATTTTTCCCCCGGGGGAAAAAAGAAAAAACCTTGGAAAGGGGGGAAAAAAAATTTTAAAGGTAAAGGGGAAAAAACCCCGGGCCCAAAAAAGGGGAAAGGGGGGGGGGAAAAAATGGGGGGAAAAAAAAACCCGGGTTTTGGGCCCCGGGAAAAAGGGGGGAAAAAGGGGCCCCCGGGGGCCCCCTTTTGGGGGGGGGAAAGGGGGGAAAAAAAAAAAGGGGGAACCCCCCGGGGGGAAAAAGGGGGGGGTTTCCCGGGGGGGGGGGGGGGGCCCCGGGGGGCCCCCCCCGGGGGGGGGGGAAAAAAAAGGGGGGTTTTTGGGAAAAAAATTTTTTCCCTGGAAAAAAGGGGGGTAATTCCCCCAAAAGGAGGGGGGGTTTTTTTTGGGGGGGGGGGCCCAAACCCCCGGGGGGGTTTTTCCCCCCCCCAAAAAAAAATTTTTTGGAACCCAAACCTTTTTTTTTTTTTGGGGGGGGGGCTTTTGGAAAAAAATTTTTTTAAAAAAAAAAAATTTTTTTTTTAAAAAAACCCCTTTTTTAAAAAAAACCCCAAAAACCCAAAAAAAAAAAAACCAAAAGGGGGGAAAAGGAAACCCCCAAAAAAAAGAGGGGCCCCCCCCCGGGGGGGGGGGGTTTTTGGGGAAACCAAAAAACAAAGGGGGGGAAAAAGGGGGGCCCGGTGGGGGGGGGGGGGGCCCCAAGGGGGGGGGGCCCCAAAAAAAGGGGGGGGGCCCCCCCCCCCCCCCCCCAATTAAGGGGAAAAGGGGGGGGGGAGGGGGCCCCCTTTAAAATTTTGGGGGCCCCAACCCCCCCCGGGGGGCCCCCCCTTTGGGCCCCTTTAAACCCGGGCCAACCAACCCCCTTGGGGCCCCCCCCAAAAAAACCCGGCCCCCAAAGGGAAAAACCCCCCTTTTGGGTTTTTTTTTAAAAGGGGGCCCAAAAGGGCCCCAAAAATTTTTGGAATTTTTTTACCCCCCATTTTCCCCAAAAAAAGCCGGTTTTAAAAAAGGAAAAAAAAAAAATTTCAAAACCCCCCCAAAACCCCCCCCAAAAAAAAAAAAAGGGGGGGGGCCCCCGGGGGGGGAAAAAACCCCCCCAAAAACTTTTTTCCCAAAAAAAACCCAAAAACCCCCCCAAAAAAAAAAAGGGGGGAAAAAAAAAACCCCCCTTTTTTTTTTGGGAAAATTGAACCCCTTTTTAAAAAAAAAAAAAAAATTTTTTTTGGGGGGAAAAAAAAAACCCCCCCCGGTTAAAAAAAAAAAAATTTTCAAACCCGCCAAACGGGGATAAAAAAGGAAAAAAAATCTTTTTTCCCCAAAGGGCCCCCCCCAAAAACCCCCAACCCCGGGGGGGGGAACCGGGAAAAAAAAAAAAAAAGGGGAAAAACCAAAAAAAAACCTTTTTTGGGGGGGGAAAAACCCCGGGGAAAAAACAAACCAAAAAAAAATTTTTAATTTTCCCCCAAACCTTTAAAAAAGGAAACCCCCAAAAACGGCCCTTTTAAAAAAAAATTTCGGAAAAAGGGGAAAAACCCCGGGGAATTAAAAGGTTTGGTGGAAACCCCGTTTACCAAACCAAACAAAAAAAGGGGGGCCCCAACCCCCAAAGAAAAAGGAAAACCCAAAAAACCAAAGGGAAACCCCCCCCCCCCCCCCCACCCAAAACCAACCCCTTTTTTCCCCCCCCCCAAAAACCCGGGGGAAAAAAAGGGGGGAAAAAAAAGGGAATGGGTTTTTTTCCCCCAAAAAAAACCCCAAAAAAGCCCCGGGGAAAAAAACCCCCCCCCCCGGGGGCCCCCCCCCTTTTTTTTTTTTTCCCCCCAAAAAATTTTCCCAAATTTTAAAAAGGGAAAAATTTTAAGGGAAAAAAAGTTTTTTTTAAAATTTTTTTAAAAAATTTTTTTTTCCCATTCCGGGGGGGAAAAAAAAATTTTTTTAAAAATTTTTTTTTTTTTTTTTTAAATGGAAATTTGGTATTTTCTTAAGGTTTGGTAAATTAATTTTTTGAATTTTTTTTTTTTGGGGGAAAAAAAGGGGGAAAATTTTTTTTTTTTTTTTTCCCCCCCCCCCAAAACCCCTTTTAGGGGAATTGGAAATTTTAAAATTAAACCTTCCTTGGGGTTTGGGAAAAAAATTTCCCTTTTTTGGTTTTTTAAAAAAGGGGGGGTTTTTTTAATTTTTTTTTTTTCCCGGGGGAAAATTCCCTTTTTAAATTTTTGGGGGGGTTTTTTTTTTTTTTTTTTAAAAAAAAAATTTTTTTTTTTTAAAATTTTTGGGGAAGGGAAAAATTTAAAAAAATTTTTTTTTTTAAAAAAAAAAGGGGGGTTTGGGGTTTTTTTTAAAACCCTTTTTTAAAAAACCAAAATTTTTTTTTTTATGGGGCCCTTTTTCCAAGGTTTTTTTTTTAAAAAAAAATTTTCCCCCCCAAAAAATTTCCTTTAAAAACCCCCTTTTTTTTCCCCGGGGCCCCCGTTTTTTTCCTTTCCCCCCCCAAAACAAAAACCCCCCCCTTTTTTTGGCCTTTTCCAACCCCCCCTTTTTTGGGGGTTTTTTGGGGGGAAAATTTAAAGGAAAACCCCCAAAAAAACCCCCCTTTAAAATTTTTCCCCCTTAAGAAAATTTTTAAAAAAAAACCCCTCCTCCCAAGGCCCGGGTTTTCCCCATGCCATCCTCCGCCCCACTGTCTTGTTTCTACGGGCCGCGGGTTTCCCCAAAGAGTATGGACATGCACGAGTTGGAAGGCCACCCCCGAGACGAAGCGGAAGGAAGAGGGACGCCCGGAGAGCCCCGCCACCACCGGAGTTACCCGGGAGACCGACGAGGACGAGCGGCCTTTGGGGTTTCAAGCCGGTCGCAAACAGCGAGACAGACGCCGGGTTCCGGCCGAAAAGCAAGTTTCATTTATCGAGCAGTCCGAGCACGAGGCCGGAAGAAGTCGACGGAGAAACCACCGGCGGTTTGCGCCAAAAGAATGGCCGCCCGACGCCCAAGGGCCTTCATCATCGCTCCTTCCCATGAAAACGGCTCGTCCGACGACGGGCGATCTCCACCACCCCGAACCAACGGCCGGCACCGGGGAAAGGGTCCGCCCGAAAGTGGTGAAGATCCGCTTTCTTCAATTTAATTTCGAAGTTATAGAAACGCTTGTGGTCGGTTGAACATCCGATCGTGATCTTTTGGCAAAGTATTATGCTTGCCTATGTATGTTTGCTGATCTGTATAGTTTGATCGGCGCCATGGTTTAGTATGGAAATAGGGATCGATATGAGATAACTAATGGGGCTGATTATTCTGCCTTTCCGGAAAGGCTTGAGGGTATTTTGCCTATTTATGTTGTAGATGCTCAAGACCATCTACCACAATAGGTTGCAAAATTGAGCTCTCAAATGTCCGAAGGCATCCGGACACGCCCATGGACGGGTGACCGCGGGGCTTAAATTTTAGTATTACATGAGGGCCATGCGACGACCATCCCGTCTTTGGGGCCGTCTATGCTGTCAAAACACACCGAAAATTGCTCATACTTCAGATATTCACATATGTATTAGTCCTACTCACCGCGGACAAGCTAGCAATCGCTTAAATTGGAGCCCAAAAGCGATAACTTTTAACATCATTGCATCCTTTGTTAAGAAGATAGATTTCCTATGAATCTTCTATGTTTATCACATGGAAGATTCATACCACCGGCTCATCTCCTTCATAAGGGAAACTTTCATGTCCAGCAGTGCTTTTTATGAATCACAAGGTGTCGATAAAATGAAAATGGAAACATTCATGTCGTTGCTTTTTATGAATCACAATGTGTTGATAATTTTTTTATGAATCATAATGTGTCGATAAAAATTGATGTACAAAATAAAAATCTACCGCCATTGTAGTAGGGGTATCGGTATATGAAGAGACAAACTTGACACTCGAAAATAATCATCGGTTGATGAAATGCAGTCTAGTGTCAAGTTGTTATCCTTTCCGGAACGAGAATTGATAGACCCACAAACAGTATCCCCAACAAGAGCTATTTTAAGCTGGTTCGCCCAACTTGCAGCGATGTGGGATTAAAATTTGGTAAGGAAGGAGGTTGGCTGCCGCGGTGGGACCGCCACGACCCCGGGTGGGGTCGTGGACCGAGCATGCCCCGGAGCCCCATATCCGCCTCATATTTAGGCTAAAAAAATATCGATCAGCCCAAAGATTTGAGGCGCCTTCCCGATCAAATTGTGACCGCCAATGACCGGCAGACGCCGTGTTTGAGGGCGGTTTGGTCGTCCGGGCTATAGATGCTCTAAGCCGATGGAAGATAACGGAAAGTTAGGCATCCAGTTGAGCTATGGCTAACTCTCACGAGTCTTGGACGCAGAATGCATGCACGTGACCCAAGTGTAAAGCGCGTCGTGACGAGCCCAAAAATCGTTGCGGCCCGAAAGAGCAATTCTACACGAGCGCTCTCTTCTTGCCAAACATTTGGTACCATATATATTCATGCTACCAGTACCTTTTCAAGGGTAACCAAGGCAAAACAAACCGCAGGGTACAACACGAAAGGTATATGGACTTATTGGGGAATTAAACGTGCACCACCACCGCAAGAAATGCTTTTTTCCATGTACCCATGCCCAATGACCATTTGCGCGTGAATGATACCGTCGTTGATCCAGTCATGCCATGGCATGATTTTCGGTACTGACTTTTTCATGTTAGGCGTTCCTCATATCTTGTTAGGAGTACCAAGTACATCTAGCACGTGACTCTGTGTTCAAGTCAGGGGATTTCGGGATGTTTTCATTGGACACAAGTACTATCCACTACAACTACAAAAACACTACAACCATTCAGATACAAAAGAACTTTTTTTCTGGTATTTACAAAATAACTTTTAACTTGTGATCAACAAAATATGAGCAATATGCCACATGCTAATCCATTAGTATAATTTTTCAAATGTTCCACCAACCGCTATGAGTGAGAGGCAAGAGCCGAAAATTTTGGTTATATGATGGAGTAATTGGCTCATGAGGAAGCCGCGTTAAACTGAATGCTAGGACAGTTCAACCAAGGTCTATTAGCTAGGTTTGGTAAGTAACCGGCCTAGTGTATAAGAGCATCTACAACCAAACCCTCATATCGTTTAATATGTTCGCCGGACAAATTCCTCGCCCCAAATTTCCACCCAACTCGACCCTCGAATCCCCACAAGCCCGGGTTGTCCAAACCCCAAACCCAACGGACGGGGCCACCACAAAACGGCCTCGCTAGACCACCCCGCCCCCACATATATCCCACATTGTATCAAACCCTTGTAGTCCACGACTTTTCGACGTTCCGATTCCATCACAGGTCTCCTTGCCTCCTCCAACATGTCCGCTCGCAATGAATCCGCTTTTAGGATCGGATGGGATATTGAACGAGGACTGCCAAGAGCCCCGGGCGGCGAGGAACTCGAGCTACGCCCATCCTTGTGGTCCCAAGTGCTCCATGGTCGACCATGTCAGTCGCCTCGCCCCGCCCCAACCCATCGCGGCCTGGTTGTCCCTCCGACACCGCTTCCCGCAACCCACGATGGGTGCTTGGCGAGCACCACCTAGCCCACGAGTATGACATCCGCCCTAGATTCGCACCGCTTCACATTTTTTGAATTTATTTCAGCCTCGGATGGGTGTTGTGGGAGGAGCGTTCCTGGCCACTACCGATTCCAAGGTGGCTTAATCTCCCAATAATGTCTGGCCAACCTTTGGAGCTTAAGGAAAGAGGATGCAGAGCGTCGTAGGGGGAGTGTATGGGCGGGTTTGTACCCTGTTAGAAAAAGATCTAACGCCTTGTGCCACATCAGAGACCCTGCTACATCGTGTCATCGACAAACCCTCCATCAAGCGAGCCAGATCTGACATGGCCCAACTAGGGGGGTATGATGACCCTGGCATGTTTTCAAAGAAGCAAAAGACCAGGGCCCCGGCAATATCTTGGGCCCTGTGCCAAACTTTAAAATGGGGCCTATTTTGAAGGCAGAGCTACAAAGAAAAAATTAGGTGGTTAAGCTAAATGAGAGACGAGATTATTTTTCCAAATCATATATAGTAGTATTTCAGTAATCCATAAAAAATAGTAGTATTTCAGTATATATAGTAAATACCGCACCTTTTGTTTCATTGATTACGAGATCAGCAGATTCATCCCTGCAACAAGGTCAGCTCAATGGTGCCTAGGAAAACAGAAGAGAACAGAGGGTTAAAGCCAACCTTGGTCCACTGAATCACTTGATGGAAGCCATCAAACCATTTCATAACTGGCACTAAAATAGAAGGGAAGTACACTGAAAATTTGGACAAAATAAATTATTCCTTCCAAAATAGATGGTCAAATTTGTACTAACTTTGGTTAGTACAAAGGGGTCATCTGTTTTGGAATGGAGGAAAATTTAGACAGCCTATGCACTGAAATTTGATAACACCAACACTGAATTTTCGGACAACAAAACACTGAAATTTGGACAGCACATACACTGAATTTTTGGACAACAAAACACTGAAATTTGGACAGCACATAACCTGAATTTGATAGCAAGAGGAATGAATTTTGGACAACAATCAACAATACTGAATCACTGAGTGCTCGACGCCATCAACAAGATTCGGCAATAAACTGAATTTGCATAGTAAGAGGAACTCGCTTATGAAGTCTGGATGAGATTGATTTTGTTTTGCCGAGGGGAGAATTTTGCCGACACGCCGGTCACCCGTCGCCAGCGCAGGATTCCTGAGGCTGCCGGGTTGGCTTTTTGCGATAGATCCGACGATCGCCCTACTCACATGGACGCGATAGAGCGCCCGCCATGCGTGGGCCCAACGCCCACGAGCAGATACAGGCCTATGTGAAAATTTGGGGGCCCCAATTTATGATTCTGGGCCCACATTCTGGACAACTATGGGCCCCCCCAAAGACATTGTTCAGTTCAATTCCACAACTCCTTCGATTGGGTTTGTAAGTCGGGCACAATTTTAGGCCTTACAAACATGACTAGTGAAACATGTGTATATCTTTAGGTTCCTCATAGTATGAAGTTTATTAGCATTTTTATGTCATATTACAAATATTTTATTGGTCAAATGAAGATCCAAATATCCATGCCCAACTTATACGCGCAACTAGAGGGAGTACTATCAGTTTCAAATGCCACAACTATGATATAATGGAGAAGTAATATCTCAGATGGTTAGGTTCCATGTGGTGAAACCAGACTAGCAGGATTTGTTCCTAGACTTCGACTCTGCTCATTTTGCAAAAATTTTTGGTAGCTTACCAAGCTGACCGTTTGGGGTGCACTCATTTGCGATTGTACTATCTTAAAAAAACTATGGCATTATATCGCATATAACTTTTTGAGTTGCTATTATACCACCTATACTAACATGCTTTTTTATGGGACTAATATGCTTTTAAGGAAAAAATTATTGACATAGTAACTCCCACCTTTTCCTTAAATGTCGCCGCACTTGCGTTTGGATTGCCACGAACGAAGCGTGGCAAACTATTGGCTACGGATCGAACCACAAATGAAGCGTGGCGAACTATTGGCCATGGACCGGACATGTGTGCCTGCCGGTCGTAGGTCGAGACGAGGGCCAACATTCGTCGCAGTAGTTTTGAAACTTTCGCCGGAGTTAAGTTGAAGAGGGGAGGACCGCCGGCGCGGCGAAAGAGACCCACCTTGGCCCTATGCATCGATCGGCTGCCGTGCAGATCAGAAAAGAATTCCGCGACACAAGAAGGGTAGGCCGTGGACAGGGTCTCCCTCCCACGGCAGTTGGCGTAATACGGTAATCCGCGACGGAATCGACGCGTGCGGGGCCCACCCGGTCTCCCTCTCACTATCCACAATGGGCCCACAGTCAGGGAACGCACGCGCAGCTGCCAGCGCGGCCCACGCACAGCCAGGGATCCGACTCACACCCTTCCTCCGCTTTCCTCCTCCGACTCGCCAATGGAGGCTCATCCTCTGTCTATAAATACCCGACGTCTCCTCTGGAACGAACCTGCAACCACCGCAGAGCACGCCATTGATCGAATCAAGCCAATCCGAGCCGAGAGGTTTTTTCCGTCGCTAGCGCCGCCAAGCAGACGGCGACGATGGGCAAGATCAAGATGCCGGCCTCTTCCGCCGCCGCTCCTCCCCAAGTCGCGCCCGCGTCGCCGCCGCCCCTACTCCCAGGGAGGAGCAGCGGAGGAGAACAGGCCGGCGTCGGGCGGGGTCCCCGGCGCGGTCGGCGGAGGAGGAGATGGAGCGGGGCCCAAGTTCGACGCCAACGGCGACGGCCGGATCTCGGGCCGGAGCTGGCGGCCCTCTTCGAGAGCCTGGGGCCACGCGGCCACGGAGGACGAGCTGACCCGCATGATGGCGGAGGCGGACGCGGACGGCGACGGCTTCATCAGCCTGGAGGAGTTCGCGGCGCTGAACGCGACGGCGGCCGGCGACGACGAGGAGGACCTGCGGCTGGCCTTCAAGGTGTTCGACGCGGACGGAAGCGGCGACATCTCGGCCGCGGAGCTGGCGCACGTGCTCCACGGCCTGGGCGAGAAGGCGACGGCAGCAGTGCCGGCGCATGATCGAGGGCGTGGACAAGAACGGCGACGGGCTCATCAACTTCGACGAGTTCAAGGTCATGATGGCCTCCGGCTTGGCCGCCAAGATGGCCTGATCCTCCATCCCTTCTCGATTCAGCGATTTCGTCCTCGCCTTCCTTCTCGCGTGCGGTACGGTGCGGTGCAGATTAAGTGCGAATTAAGTGTACATAATTCAAGGATTAAAGGGCGGCCATTAGAGCGTGCGTGCGTGCGGTAGATTCTTTGGTTTTTTTTCTTGTTGGTGCCGAGTAAAAGCTGAGAAGAGGTACGGTTTGGCCACCAGTCACCAAGCTGAGCCGAACATTGCAATCCCAAAGCGGAACCCTTTGGCCAGGGTAGTAGTTTAGAAAAAAAAAATACTATTCAAAGAGTTGGTTGGAAATTTTAAAAAAAATGTTCGTTAATTTTTCTATACAATGTTAGATATTCGTTTTATATAATATTCGGTGTATCTTTGAAAAAGTTAGCATGTATTTGCAAAATGTTTAAAAGCATGTATATTTCAAAATTGTACAATGAGTATCAAGAAAATGCTATGTATTAATAAAAAAATTATAACGTGTATTGAAAAAGTAGACATGCCATATAAAAACCCAAAAACCTTATGAAGAAAAAAACAAAGAAAACTAACATAAATAAATAATTAACCATTAATATAAAAAGAAAGCCACAATTGTTAAAAACATAGTAAACAAAGAAAATAGTGCCCAGACTTCCCCTAAATAAAGGATCACACCTCTCGAGGAGCAAATAATTAACCTTTGGGAGCTTCACTTGGTGTGGGCTAGGAGTGTGCCACTTGGCACACGCCACCACCGCCACGCCAAGGCCTTTCAATTTTAATTTTTTTTCAGAAGGATTTATTTATTAGATGATTTTTTCGCCTCACTTCCCCCGATTTTTAGCCAAATTGTTTTTCAAAAGTTTTTTTTAGCTAAAACCCGCTTTTGATCGGGTTGTGGTCTCCGGCGAAAGCCTTGGTCCGTTCCAGACCGGTGATGGTTGTGGTGTGTCGTTGTTACTTTGTTGAGTGCTTCAAGGTGGAGACTTGGTTTGGGTTTTGTTTGTTTCTTCGGATTTTGCCGCTGTTCGAGTTGATCTTCGTGCATGCTATGAGCAGCCGCGGAATCCAGGATGACCGGCTTTCGGGACCGATCGAGTCCCGCTTATCCACTCGCCGCCTCTTAGGCATCGAATGGGGGGTAGTGTGTCTGCAAGGAAATTCGTTGGAGTTGTTGGGCCGAGGAGTCCGACGTTTATTCTACCGCCTAAATGATTGGTTTAGGATAGGACTTTTGCGGTTATTTGTAATTGTCGCGGAGGGTGGAGTTTGTGCTACACTTGTTGTTCGTTGTAACTTGTAAGCTGTAATTTTTGTGCAAGTTTTTCGCTTTCTATAAAAATATGGCTACTTTCCGAAAAATCCCTGAATAGTTATTTTTTTCGTTCTTAGAAAATGGAAAGCCTGAGTATTTATGTGCCGTTTTCCAGAAGAAAATGACAGAGAAGAGCCCAAAGCACAGCGATATCGACTCAGGTATTACATGGGCCTTTGCGCAAAAAGGTATTACATGGGCCTAGAGCGGCCAATAAATTACTGTGGGCTAGGTGTAGCCGCGTGGACACATACCTGGACCGGGCTCGGGACTCTGGAGCAGGAGGAGGTGCGGCCATTGTCTAAAAAAAAAGACCGAGAAGAGGGGCGGCCATGGCGCTCGCATCGGGCTCCGGCAGCGGCGGGGGAGCGACTTCTCCGTGATGGTGATAGGGTCCGACTTCGCGGTGGACGCCGGCGCGGCGCCCTCGCCTCCCCGCCGACCGCGAGGAGTGGCACGACTGCGTGCCGGACCTCGGCGACGACTTCTCCGACCTCGAGGAGTTCCAGGTCGTCCGCGTGCAGGGCGCGGACAGATCCGGCCGGCCCGTCGTCCGGGTCGTCGGCAAGTTCTTCCCGGTGCGCCCAACACCTCCCGTTACTTTACCCTCCTCTTCTCATCCTGGGATTTATCGGGTGGTGGTTGGGGATTGCTGGTGCGCGTCTAGGGTTTGGTGCGAGTTATCCGACGAATTTTTGTTGTTAGCTCGTAGCTGCATTCCTCGAGTAGGTATGGAGGAGAAATGCATGCTATGCTTAGGATTTGAGTATATTTATGTCTCGAGCAAATTAGCAATTCTATTTGGACTGGTTGTCAGAATTGAAAAATTCTGGATTTTGAGAGGCACGGTTCATGATTGTTCATTTCCATAGTTATCTGCTCTGTATGTGGCTTTTTGCTAGTGTTACTATCCCCTGTTGGTCTAGTTTCAGGTTTGATAACCGATTCAGTACTGGAGTTTTTTACTTTTATTCTCAAAATTAGTTGGCAGACTCGAGCGTACCATTTTATAAGGAAGCTGGCATGGATGGTTCCTTTCCATGTCATATCGGCCTAAGTCCTAACTTCCAGTTGGATAACCGGTGCAGTATGATAATTAGCATTATTTCTCAAAACCTGCTCACAGACACGATCACCATTTGACACTATAGCTACCAAGGGAGGTTCACAACTTCTACTGCACACTTGATGTTCCAATGCTACAAGCTCTGCCGCTAATGTGATATTAGTTCCTGCCACTCCCTGTAACACTCACATGGCATTTTATTTTGGTATTCCAGCTCCTGTTATAGATGGTGGACGTCTGAAGAGGTATGTGTTTCACAAGCTCCGCACCGAGTTGCCAGAGGGTCCATTCTGCATCTTGTACGTACACACCACTGTACAATCAGATGATAACAATCCTGGAATGACAATCTTGAGGGGGATTTATGAAGAGCTTCCAGCCGAATACAAGGAAAGGCTGCAAATATTCTACTTCCTGCATCCCGGCTTTATTCCTGGCTCGCCATGGCCACACTAGGCAGGCTCTTCTTGCCGGAGGGTCATTTTCCCATACAGTTCTTGATCATTAAAAATGCTCAAACATGTTGGGTTGTTTTATAATGATAGCCAGGAAACTTGAATACCGGTTCATAAGGAGCTTGCTTCCAACAACATAAGGAAACTAGTAAATAATTGTATAGTGTATACAAGCATTATAGTTTTTGTTTACCTTCTTGGTTTGTGAATAATTTTGCCAATAGGCTTCCAGGGTTGTTTGTGCCGTTCATGAATCATAAGAAGTAATCTATACTTGTGACCACTGTTTTAAATATCGGCCGATATTTAAGTTAATCGCCAGTTAATCCTGATTCCGTAGGTCCGGGTGCGATAACAGCATATCCTTTATGTTAACTGGTCTAGCGGATTAACTGGCTGTCAGACCGATGTATCAGCTATAAGGCCGATTTATCCCACTAAGCCAATTGACTGGAGAGAGAAATTTGTGCCAGAAGTTTGGCCCATTCCTCCTTTACCCCAAAACTAGGTGTTTCGCCACAGCCTGTTCCTCCTTCTCACTCTCCCCTCCTCCCGTAGTAGTAACCCTCGTTGGGAGGCTGAGCAGCAGCCGCCCCCCCTCCCAAGCAGCAGCAGCCGCCACCCTCTCCGAGCAGCAATCTGATCTATGCTATGTGCTGCTGCTGCTGCTTTATTGCCTCCCTTTACTGCTGCTACTGCTATGCTATATGCTGCTCCTGCTGCTTATTGTCTAACGTGGTGTAGCACAGTAGGAGTATTTGACTATTTGTTTATATGTAGCAACCCGTGGCTGCTTCTAGCGCTGCAAATGCTTCATATTTGAATCAAAGATATATAGATATGGCTGTAATTAACCTATCGATAAATGGGTTACCGTTAAATTCAGTTAATAGGCCGATTCCCGATTAATCCCTACCCTCACCCGACAGAGCAGCTACAAGTTACCGATATCCTGAACATTGCTTGTGACAGGCAAATTGCAGAGACCATCAACTCATTCACTTGTTGATTTGTTACGGTTCAGTCTTGTGTACTTGACTAGATATTGATGGGAACACACAGTACTGGTACTTTATAGTCCCATTTATGTTGAACTCGTGTCATTTGAGTTTGTTTACTCAGAACTAAAAGGCCGCTCACCCTAGTGCAGCCAAACTGCATTACTGCACCCACCTTTCAGTATATACTAACTCACATTTCAAAAAAAAAAAAAAAGTATATACTAACTCACTTTTATTGGTTGTCCATTGCAGGTTGTATTGGAAAATCAAGTATGTTAGTCGGCTGGAGTATCTATGGGGGGACATAAAAAAGGGTGAAGTTGAGATTCCAGATTTTGTTACTGAACATGACAAGATCCTTGAGCACCGACCATTGACAGACTATGGTATAGAACCTGACCCTCTGCATCTTGCTGATATACCTGCTGCGGGGTACTCGCTTGGTAGGTATGAAGACAAATGGTCTCCTGAAGATCGTTGGAATTCTCGCAATTATATGTGACATTTTGTGCTGTTGAAGGCTTGCAAGTTCTGTGTATATATGGCATAGCAAATGGGATGCACATGGATTGTAATGGAAACTTTGTTTATAATAAGGTAGTGTCTCAAATTGTGGGCGTGTATGGCATATTTGTAGAGACAATACCAAATGGAAGACAGATTGGGCATAAAAACTGATGTGATTTGATGTTGTCTTGAGTGTCAGATTAGCACTTTGTTTCCGTGTATGCAACAAGGTTAATTCATGCCATTCTTTTGTAACATCACACAGCTAGACCAGGAAAATATGTCGACAACTTGTTTGGAGTCTGAGATTAAGATCTCATAAAGCATGTCTACACCATTTTATTGCAGAATTGTAGCAAAACTAAGAATGGCTACCAGGATTATAAGAGGACTAATTTTTAGAGAGCTCCGGCATCTTGTTGTGGCAGCAACAACGGCATTTATCAGCGGCCGCTAAACGAACCCTTCTCGAGCTCATGAACACCAGCTATGGTAGTTCCTGCAGGGAAGTGACCTGATCCTTCAGCTGCCCTGGATGTTTTGTCTCGCTAACCATGGTTGCAGCACCTAGCACCTAAACAGCAGATCATATTGACAAAAAGAGGTAATGAGAAAGTAGAAGATCAGCAAATGACAAAAATAGGCTACTGCAAACTTGAGATCATAATATCATAATTGTTGATATGGTAGAATGCAATGAATCATAATGCCAAAGGAACTATGCACATCCCAGCTTAATAACTATGCGAGATAATGTCCAATGGACTATGTAAAATAACAGAATATTGAATGGATACGTACTGTCTGAGCTGCAAGACCAAGAGCAAGATCCCGAGGAAGCCCAGCAGCAACTCCACCATCAGCCATGGCCTCTATTGCCAAGAAAATGTAGGCCGGACCACTACCACTGTATTCAAATAGATGGAAATGCATGTTAATTCTTGAGCCAATCACGGCCTATTTTTGGCATTGCTTCCTTAATGTTTCATATAGAATATGTTACATACCCAAGCCAGTAACTGCATCAAAATTTTTTTTTCCTGTCCAAACTTTTCCAATGGCACTAAATAAGCTTTTGACACGGTTTTCATCATTCTCGTAGCCCTCCCCAGACACATCACTAAATACATGAAGCAACATCAGCAAGAAACACTCAACAGTATAAACTGTGGAAAAATGGCATTACCAAATTATAGTAATACTACCTCCAGTTAGTAAGTTCTACTAGCATAACCAAATTTCTACCACTAATAGAAATTCATAACATCAAGGAATGGTAGTCCTTTTACTTGAAAAAAAATCAAAGGGATAATGGCTGCCCATCTCAAATTCAAAGTTTCAGCCGTGGTAGATAATAATGAATCAAAAAGCATACTGACTATTGAAGATTTTAGAAGTAAAATAACTAAAATTTTCCATTAGGTAAACCTTGGTATTGCAGAGGCACCAATAATAGAAGAGAACAGAAACAAAGGAACAATTGAGAGGTCATGTTTGAATTAGTCATTACATAGCAATGGAGCAAATAAATGGGATAATACTACCTAGCATTCATTTAGACTCATCACCTGAACAAATAAGAGTAACATTTTTAAGGTATCACTAGAGAGATCACCACACAATTCTTGTCAAGTGATAGCTTCATAAGAACGATTAGTTGACAATAAACAATATTATGTGCAGTTAACAGAATGCATGTCAAGAGGTGAAGCCTAGAGGAGATGAGAGCATATATTACCTGATGCTGCTTGTCCGACAGCAGAGGGAGTGTTTGGCATTACTCTAATAATTCGGTGCTGACCAGACCAATCCTGGAACCAAAAGAGCAAAAACAAAATGAAGATTTCTCCTGTATGTGGATATATACTGTAACATAAGTGTCAATCCTGTTCTTATGGGAGAAAATGGTGCATTGCCCAACTTGTACAATTTTGATGGGGGCAATTTAACCCAAATTACAGTTTGAGAAGTTGAATAGGCCGTGAATGCACACCGACTGACCTGCAAATCTTTCATCTTGATGCCAGCTGCAATGGACACCAGAAGCTTTTCCTCAGACAACAAGGGCTTGAGCTCAACCAGAACCTGTTTCACTGCAATTTCATAATCTCATCAGCGTGCAAAACAAAAGCCCAAATCGTTAAATTGAGGCTTCAGCGATTGCTTTCAGTGACTATGCAAATACTATGTCTAGAACAAGCGTTTGCGAGACCCATCAGTGATTGATTGATTGCCTTCGGGGGCTGAAAATACGCACTTACCAATCTGGGGCTTGACGGAGATGACGATCACATCACTGTCGTCGACAACCTGAGACGAGAAGGAAAGAAAACATCACGTGAGACATGGAGTGGCTGTCGAGCTTGAACACGTGACGGGCAGACAGACAGAGATACTTGGCTGCCTCGAGTACACGGGGAGGGGGGGAAGGCGAGGTGAATCAGATGGGGGGAGCAGCAGACGGACCTGGGCGTTGGAGGCGAGGATGGTGGCGCCGAGGAGGCGAAGGCGGCGCCGCCCGGGGCGGCGGTGGGGCGGTGGGACGGCGGAGGCCGGAGGACGCCCGACGCGGCGACGCCGCGCGCGATGCTCTGGCCAGGTTCCCCGCGCCGACGAAGCCCAGGCGGAACGCGTCGCCGCCTTGGCGGGGCGGGGCGGCGGGCTGGGGACGCCGCCGCCATTGCGAGGATTCGAGGGGATTGGGGAGGAGGAGGGAGGGAGGAGGGCGGGCGGCTGGAGGCTGCGCTGAAGGGAATTGTTGTTGGCACTGGCACACCGGGTCCGTCCGATAGATGATGACTCGGGGCGGACGGACGCTGGGCTTGGGCGCTTTCTTCGCCGGACGAAGCGGGGGCGACACGAAGCGGCCGCGCGTGGTGGCGCTTTCTGCTGCCGCCGTTTGGAACTTTGATGCTGCTGACCCGTCATCATTTTGTGAACGAAATCTCTGGGCTGTTTGGTGTTTGTTTGTTTGTTTGGATACGCTGAGTGGCTCAGCCTGCACGACAAAATCTATGGAGAGCAGATGCTGAACAATCACTTTTTTTTGGTAATACGGCTTATTTATATCACCCCACATATCAACCTGATAAAATCAAAAAAAAAATAGCCAACGCTAGATTTTGAACAATGGAACACCAGCCGGTAAGAGACAAAAACCTCCAAGCTTGACACCGGCCGCCATTCTCCCCGACAACCACAACAAATACTAAAGAAAAGAAAATGATGGATCATTGATAAGGCGGACCTCCAAGGTGGCCGCCAAAGGTGAAACCATTACCTTGAACAATCGCACCGGCAACACCCGGACACGCCATCCAACTCTAGATTCCCACCCCCACGTGACTAAGACGCCGGAGGAGGAAACCATACTAACATCCACATACCATGAACCCAAAGATGCGATCCACCATCTTCCAGATGCCGCCGATGCGCACAACCTGATCCGCCCCGGATTACCTCGCCAAGCCCGCCGGAGCAAACATCGTCAAACAAGAACCCGAGGACACATGTTCCACCACGAGGATGACGCCCCGCACCATCCTTATTTGAACAGATCCATTTCCAATCCATCCCCAACCATAGGGCCGATCGCCTTCGCCGGAGTAGGATCCAAGAAACTTTATTCAACGCCGCCATAGTCGCCGGGCGATCAAGACGATGAACATCCTACAAACTAAGCTACTTTGACCTAAAATTATCCACATGCATGAACCGGGCACCCCTCATCACCCGACAATCGAGGTCATCCGGAGGGAGCCACCGGAGGACGGTGGCATAGGAAGCCCCCGGTGGGGGCACTAGCGAGATAACTTTTTTTCCAGAGGAAGAAAGAACGATACACGTACACAACGCTATCTGAACGAACACATCTAGTTGCTAGATTAGCGAACGAACTCTGTCCCAAATTACTTGTATATCCATTTGACAAATCGAGACAAGTAATTTGTGACAAACAGGTAGTATATATGCTCTACACTGTCTAATCTTCATGCAGAAAACTTGACTTTACCATCTTCACAAAGACGTTGCGAAAATCAAACATCACTCAAAACAGTTCAATGTCAGCTGTCCAAACGCCTTATAGAAGTAAACGGAGGGAGTAGTAAAGTGCTCTTGTGCCAAAAGGGCCCCCTGTTGTATTCCAAAGCAACGAACACCATACACATAGCATTGTGGGGCAGCAGACATCGCCCAAAAGAAAAAGAAGAAACAAATGCCAACAGCGACAACTCTACAAAGCGTGGATGTGAACCGCCACCGCCCCTTTCCGGAGACAAACCACCACAGCCCGAGCCTCGATTCACGGTACCAAGCAGCACCTTCAAGAAGGAATGTGACACCAACGACATCTGCTCGGACGAGTCCTAGAGTTTCTGGTATGCGAGGGAAGTGGAGGATGGCTTCCACCGACACCCTCCAAGAAGGAATGGTGGTACTGCCGTGTCAAGGATCGGAGCCGGATGAACCGACAAGGATTTCTCCCAGACTCAAACTCATCGCCAACCGGAGTGGCCAGCCAAACCACCGCCCAACACCATGCACCATCGCTTGCGCCGCCACCCACCCACCCCAACCCTTTTTGGTAAGTGCTTTGTGCACTAAAGACATAAGCACCAGAATTTGAAAATAATGGTCAAAGGTTTTTAAAAATCGGAAAAGTGGGCATGCATTGATGAATGTTTGACTGCTTTAAAAATTTCATCATGGAACAACATTCGTGAAAGTCTTGGCAAAAAAAAATCAATGCTTTAAAATTAGCATATTTAAAGCATTGATTTTTTTCATACCACGATTTCCATGAATGTCATTTCATGATGAAACTTTGCAAGTGATGTAAACATTCATTAATGCTTGCCAAGTAAAGTTAGTTTTGTTTGAATTATTTTACCATTATTTTTGAATTTACTGTTCATCCAGGTTCAAATGTGCTCGGGGCAAATACTTTCCGTCCACTTTACTAATGCTTGCCTTTCAAGTCCTCCTCTTTACATGATGGATTTGTCATCCTTCATGATGGTTATGGTACCATATGGAATTTGATAAGAATGAGAATGCTTCCTTGGAGGAGTGAACCTAAAAGGATTATCACCTCATTAATTGGCCAAAATGTTTTCGCCTTTAAAGACCGCTGGGATCTAGGGGTGATCAGCTCTAAACTATTGAATATTCTCTCATGGCTATATGGGAAACTCTATTCTGGTCAAGATTGCTTATGAAATTCAATCTTGCTTGCTAAGTATATGTGTTTCAGACATTTTCTCTTCCCAGGATAGGGCAACTCTCAAATATAATGTATTTTTCGGTCCGGAAATTTTGTCGAGAAAATGAATGTATCTATACATATTTTAGTTCTGGATACATTCATTTTTATTTATTTCTGCGACAAGTAATTCCGGACGGAGGGAGTAGTTGACAATTGACATCATATTAAACACTACTTTAACATGGGGTCAAACCATTCCATGGGCGATGGGTGACTACCTGTTTTTGGATGGATCGGTGGCTGGGTGACACCACTCTCAAGGATCACTTCCCGTTCACGTTCATTATCCATGATTACCCTGCAATTTTGGTCTCATACTGAACTTTCGCCCGTCCTTCGATCAAGAAGATACGTTCCAATGAAACTCAACATAATTGACCTTCTATATACTCCATCCCTTGGTCTCCTGAGCCGTTCGTTTCTTACTCTTCCAACTCCATGCACAACAAACTATCCCAAACGACATATGTTGGCCTTCTAGACTCCATCGCTTCTAGACTCCATCTTTATGGCTTGTTTGGTTGGAGGGATTGATGAGGATCAAATCCCTAAAAGGCAAAATCCCCTCAATCCCCTACAGTTATCTCCAATCCTCTTGGAGAGATGATTAACCAAACAAGGCCTTAAGAAGAATTGGAAATGCCAGCTCTCCCCAAGCCAACGATTTTCATTTTGCATCTTACCAAGGGCTGGTTGCCATCCAATGGTGCAACTATCAGATTCTTAAAACAGGATGCACCGGATATCGGTGATGTGTCTTTGGGGTTGCTTGAGAATGCTAACCACATTTTTTTTCTAAACCCAGCTAAGTCCGTCTAGTTTCTGTGAGATTTTTGGGTTATATTTTTTGCTTTTTATGAGTGATTTGTTGAATAGTCCATTCACATCAATTAATTTCCTTTTGGGGCTGCTTATTGTGCTTGTGGAATATTATAAAAAGAATTGTATAATTGAACTACCTAAGCACCATGCTAATATTATCTTCAAAATTTTGGCCAAATCAAATCATGCAACAATGGAGTCTCTTATGGGGCTCCTTAGAGATCTACACGCTGCAGTAGCACACCCTCCATCCCCACGCACATACCACACCAAAGATAGGTTGTTTATTAGCTCCTTGTATTTGTAGCTAGTCTTTGCTTTTGTGCAAGCTATTCATGTAGAGTTGATATCCCCAGCTAGACTCCCATGTACCTTGTAACCTAGTTTCGCCGACACTATGATGTCTTTGGTCTAAAAATTGCAACTCAATGAAAACCTAGTTCTATCACCACCTCAAAACTTTGAAAGAAACACTAGTTTTGGCCTCGGAGGGGCAATGGTGCTCCTCTTTGGGGTGGAGAGGGCTTGCAGGTGTTCCACTTGCCCGGAGAGGGCATTGCAAGTGCTCCACCTTTTCCACCCCCACGACGAAACTGCCCGAAGCGGGCCACAAAACCCATGCTCTTCATTCACAAACTGCTCTCTTGGCTTCTTCCATGCGTGCATAGTTTTCATCATCGCAAGATATTGTTGGTTCCCCATCACTTTCATGAACTCTTGAACATGCTTTATCCAAGATGCAAATACACTTTTTCAACCTAAGCACCATGTTGCATGTGTATTCAATAAGAAAGTATATGATACAAAGCCAAAGAAGGCATGGCAGCTTTGATGCAAGAGGCATGACTCAAACAACCTAAACGACACAACCGAGCAAAAGTCGATTAAACCCAACCTTGACAAAAAGATATACCCTCCTTCCATTATATAAGAACGTTTAACACTAGTGTAGTGTTAAAAACATTCTTATATTTTGGGACGAGGGAGCACAACGCAAGGCATGTAAGTCTACAAAACCTGAACCGAGGCACGCAAAACAACCCAAAACTCGCTACCAAGACAACAACGACAAACAATAAGCAAAAGCATCAAAAGACAGAACCATCAAATCCTCGAGCCAAATCCCTTGACGAGAATAGGCGGAACATCACCGAGAGACCAATAAAGCCACCCCAACGCCCATGGACTAGCCTCCACCAGGCCATAGATGAGGGGCCGAAGGGGTACGGACCACGGCAGGGGAAACAGAAGAGCCCATGACCAAGCGACGAACCACCACATGACCACAACCAAATCCACTCACGCCCCAAGATGTGGATGAAGCCAACCAGGCGGATGCTCCAACAGAAACCACCACATCCACAATCACGACCAAAAAAGGACGGGGAGGCAGGTTTTCCAACACGGCTTGGCTTTCTCCCGGAGTTCACCTTGTGAGGGCCGAATGTAGAATGTCTTTTTCTTATGCTTCATACCCTCCCAAAGAAATATAAGAATGACTAACATAACATGTAGGAGTACCTAGAACTCATCTAGATGAGATATAATTTGGTGTCATTCATTTTGAAAACAAGAATAGAAACAACTCACGCCGACACACGCATCTTATAGCATCACATCCAATGGCTATAAAAGGGAATGAAACCAAATTATATCTCATCTAGATGAGTTTAAAAAACTGTAACATGTATATAAAACACAAAGAGCATGTAAACTACAGTAATTAACTAGCTAGCTTGCATAGTCCATGGAGCCTGAGGCAAAACTAAAACTTAAAGCCGGGCATAGTCTGCTGCAACAGATGATCATTCATCATGTTCGTCTGCGTGCTCTTGAGCCATTTTCTGCAGCAGGAGCATCCGCCACAGGTCGACCAGCGCGGCAGCCGGAGGTCCCGGATCCTGCTCTCGCACCTGGCCACGAGCCTTTTTCCCGTTGTTTCAAGGTGTAGCAGCCGCCGGCGTCGAGCAGCTGGAGACGCGGGCAGTGGTCGAGGACGGCGCACAGCATAGCGTGGTCGAAGTATCCCCGCCACCACGAGCTGCTCCAGAAGCGGGCTTCTCCATCGCCGGCGCGCCAAGTTTGCAGCCGCGCATGTCGAGCATGCTCGTCACGTGGAGGCTCCTCAGCAGCGGCGCGCTGAGCGGAGATCATGCACGCCCTCGGTTAGACTTAGATCACGTGTTGGTAGATCGATCTATTGCTATTGGACGTTTAATCTGATAAAGAAGATGGCGTACGTACTTGTCGGCGAGGTAGACGAGGAAGTCGCCGTCGACGCGGCCCCCTAAAGGTGCACCGGCCGGCGCTGCGGTCCCGGCGGCGCGCGCCATCGCCTGCCACCCCGCCGGAGCGTCCTTGTCCCCGTCCTCGTCGGAGGCGAGGTCGATGTGCCGCCACAGCAGCGGGTCCTCGACGGCCGCCCGCCGCCACGACGCGCACGCCAGCCCCGGCCCCGTCCTCGGAGGACGTCGGTTTGAAACCGCTCGAAGATCGCGCGCAGGGCGGTGCGGGCAGCGCCGCCCAGTCCCTCCAGTCTGCTGGCCGAGAAACAGGACGCCCTTCTCCTTCCTGCCGGGGGGACGTGCGCGGCGAAGGCCAAGGCACCGCGGGAAGACGAAGACGGCTTTCCTCTGCTTGATTTCCTTGACCATGCTGATTTCTTTGAGATTTAACGGTGCGTACAGGTAGGGAAAATCGGCGAGGAGATGAATATGGCGGTGGCAATGGACCCAAGAGATCGGAAGTCTTTAATAGTCATTGGTGATCGTACATTGGCAAGTCTCTCCGGAGGAAAAATAAAATAAAATGGGAATGTTATCTAGCGACCGTTCCTGGAGGAAACCCGGTGAAGCCACTCGTAGCCACAGGATCAAGATCTGATGGTGGCAGTTTTCAGATGAAAAATACACTATAATAAACAAATATCATGCTTTAAGACAAAAATGCGACCCAAAACACTAAACTACCAGCCGCCGCCATTCCAAATGTACGCTGGCTATTGCAGTAAAAAGAAAAATCTGGACGCAATCCCTAAAGACAGATCTCTCCTAAAAACAGGAGATGTTCAACTAGAAGAACTGGAAAACCTGGGGTGTGGCAATTACTTTGATCAAACGGTTGCAAGGGCATTCGCGGGAGTTCCTTCCCAGCTTAACGCTCACTAGTTAGCATTGCCGGAGAAAAAGACTCAAGCAACTTGCTGGCCCGAGCGGCTGTCTGCAACCATGGATTCATGGTAGCCCAATTTACAATCACTGGGAGTCGAACAAATGTGCTGTACAAAACTATGGTTGTATGTATATATCTACATATCAATGAAGTATCTCGCTGGACATATGATTAACCTACGCTATAAACTTGCATCTTTCTTTCATCTGAGTAACACACTCCTTTATAACTAACAAAAATGAGCAGGAAAATACAGAGCAGCCGTGTTGACACTACTGCACAATAACAAAATCTCCCTTCAGAGGTAATCCGGGAGATTGACAAAGGAGATGTTGCACTTCAGACATCCTGTCAAGTATGTATCAGGCATCCTTCAACGGGAAACGGTGGTTGCCCAGGTCATTCAACCAGCATCACTGCACCACGGCTATGCAAAGTAGCTGGACTGCGTCTGAAGTAGCTGAAGGTGAGCAAGTATCCTGCCGATCATTGGTTTCAGGACAGGGCCTTTCTGAGCGAGATCGATGAGCAGAGCCGGCGATCCCGCCGATTGCTCTCTGTGCTCCTCGAGCCGAAGAACCCTCCAATATCCATATCGCCTTGTCCTGGGAGGTCAACTCGCCTGCCTCGGCGACTCTCAGCAGAGCATGGACACCTGACGCCTTCTCTATCGCCCTGCTCCCATTCTCCCAGATCTCGCCCTGCACGAGGGTAGCCAGCGCCCAGCACCGCCCATCTGCTTTCAAGGCTTCCCTTTCTAGTATTTGGACCAGTGGGTTGACAGCACCAGCTTTTACCAAGCAGAAAGTGCTCTTCACAGTGCACTGGTAATCGTGAACTATGCAGTAAGATTCAGCTGATGGGGAACACAAAGCCACCTTGGAGATTTTGTCTTTGAATGCTACTGAATTATGTGACAGTTGAGCCAAAGATGTCGCTGATTTAGACTTTGCCTTTACTGATCCTTCTGAAAGCAGCTTGACGAGCCAAGGAACTACCCCATGTCCAACTGCTAAGCTTTGTAGTTTCTTGTCCCAAGGAACGGTGAACCTGGTTAACACACCAGCAATGCCCCGTAACCACATTTTTTGTGGCGACGGAGATGCTGAGATGTTTGCCTCCAATAAGGAGATCAGAATTGGAAGCAAGTTTGCTTGTGTGAGAAACTTAGTGATATTCTTATCTGCCACCGAGGTTACTTAGAACACCAACAGCTGCAGCCTTCGGCAATCCCAGGTGTAGGAGAAGCAATAATCTTCACTAAGATATCAAGATGGGTCCCCTGATCTGTTCGGCCAATTCTTGTGAAGCATCTTTTGATAGATGGAACATTAAATTCAAAGCAGCAACTTTGGTACCAACATTCTTTTCTCTAAGGAATGGCAGGAGGAGCTGCACTCCACCATTTTGTCTAATTTTAGCTCTAGGCCTCTTACGCTTTGTGTGCCCACAAATACTATTGAGGGCCCTTAAAAGATGAAGCTGAATTACTGGACACGATAAGTTAACAGTGAGAGCATCTGAGGAGCTGCATCCCTATGTAGTAGGATACGATCAGATTGTGCTATATTTGAGAGTATAGCTGGCTGGCCTCTAAGGGTCATAAGCACTGATGTGACCGAGCAAAGGAGTTGAAGCAGTGATCCAGTTATGCCACAATTTATCAAAAGTTCTATGCTTTGCAGAGAGCTAGAGAGATTAAAAGGCGGCTAGGGCTGAGTGCTTGGCTTCATGGTTTCCAGATTTAAACATCTCCACAAGGGGCTCGACTGCTCCATCTTCTCCAAGAGAAGATTTCATCTGTTCAGAGAGGAACATCTTAGAAATAGCGGTTGCCATTAGGATCTTGTTCATATCTGAACCTGTAAAAACAGAAAATAAACCTTAGAACATCATTATAGCTAGATGACACACAGCTGCGCTTGAAGTCAGGGGTTTCAACTAGTCAAACTAATTTCAAGTCTTGTCCTGTTTTTCTCATGGTTCTGGGTTGCACACTATTATTACTTATTGCATTATTTTTCATTTTAACATGATCTCGTCTTCAATTTTATGGCTTGGATCTCACATGTGCATTTTGAGAAGCTCTTAATTGGTTTATCGATAGAAAGGGAGAAGCTCATAACCGCCTTGATTTTGAAGAATACCACTATAACTCACACTTGCATATGCTAGAACATGGCAGTATGATGCACAGTATAGAATTATTATAATACCTTCTTTCAGGTAATGTATCAATGGTCGGAAATAGCCAGCCTTTGCCATGAGCAGCACATTTTGTGGGTTGCACGACAAAATGTGCAGCAACTTCTGCGCCATCATAGGTGCCTGATTCCGTGCGTTCCTCAGCGTAACCAGCATCACTATACATCCCTTGATCCTGCCAATCCTCTGCCGGACCTGTGGAATGTCTGACAAATCCAATAGCAGCTCAATTGCTTCCATTCTCTCATCGACGCCTCTAGACAAGGGCGTCGATGCTTGAAAGTGCATCAATGCTTGCCATCCTCTCCTGCAAAGCCACACGGAAAATACAATCAGATTGGGAAGCATGATCAGGCTCATTATTGCACCTGATGATCAACTACTAGTCCCCAACCATCAAATTTGTGAAAGAAGAACTTATATAATCAGGCAGTCCATATCATTATTGTCAGAAAAAAATGATCCTGTCAAGCAACTGGCAGAGCAAGTCGTCGATTGCAAGCCACCGTGCCGTGCTTGGCCAACGGCTGTGCACAGGTCGAAATTCCTACAACTATCCACTATGAAGAAACTAAAAATGCAGAGAAGGTGAAAACAACACTAAATGCAGCCTCCAAATCCTCCCAGAAGCAGCCATTAAAGGGCCATTCCTCCACGAGCATACCATCGAAACACATAGCGCACGGCCACAAGAGGTTAAACAGAGGTCGGTCGCTCCCACCTTGGTCTCTCCGCCGGCGCAGCCTGCGAGGGAACGCAGAGCGGCCATGAGGAGGACCCTGACCTCGGCGTCCCGGCGCCGGCGAGCCGCGCGAGCAGCGCCGGCACCAGGACCCCGCCCTCCTCGTCCTCCCCGAGCCCCCTGGCGGGCCACCCCCCGCGCCACGGCGCCGAGCTCGGCCCGGCGCCGTTCTTGACGCGCACCAGCAGGTCCTCCACGTCCACTGCCGCCCGCCGGCCCGCACCCGGCGGCATCGCGGCGCGCCCAAGAAGTGAACGGCACTGCCTGTAACTGTAGCTGGCACCCGTGTGCGGACGCGAAGGCCTCTCGTAGCTTTCGCGGCCGGCTGCGGCGTAGCAGGAGGAGGAGGGGCGTGGTATAGCGAGCGGAGGAGGGGAGGGGAAGAGGAAGAAGAGGTCAAGTCGTCCATGGGGATGGGGGAGGGAGGAGGCGACCAGCCCGAGGCTGGGAGGCGCCCGGTCGCGTCTGTCCGCCTCAGCTTTCCGGTTTTTGCGACGCGCGGCGAGTGAAGTGAGCCAGACGGTATAGCTCCATCGCGTGTTTCTTCGGTTTGTTGTGTGCGACCGAGTCGGACGACAAGATATCGCCTCGATCTGCACTGCGCGGACGGCCAGTGGCTATGAATGGCTTGTCGATCAACCAATGATTTGGATTTGACTCGGGCCGTTTCAAACCCAGTGTGTTTCACATGATAGTGCCATATTCAGCCGAATTTATGGGTACTAGCCGGTGTTCCTCAAAATAACGACGACATTTTTTAACACACTAGAAACGTAGATGCTCAAATACATACACCCCTACAAACCGCCCTATAAATTAAAAAAAAATGCAAGACACCGGCAGGTCTAAGGCTTCCACCCTCGTGAGTTGTTTTCACTACAGGGAATATAACCATATGAGCTACCCTCGATTTGCTTAAAATATCTGAATTTTAGTGTCATTTTTTTTATGTCGGATGAGGCGATAGGTGGATCCTTTGATTTCACCACAAAACTTTGGGCCTTTTGAGATGATTATACGTAATTTTCTCCTTCCCGCCTCCCATTCTCAATTAAGCCATGACCTTGGATGAAATCTTATCCAAGCCCAAGAATAGTGCCACTTACTTGGATTTTTTTTGGACACTGGTTAGCCTTCGGGAGGTGTGACACCTTGAGGTTTTGCTTTGTCTTTGCATCAAACTCCTTACCTAGCCTTTTGCCATGGCCGTTTTGGAGAGCTTGTTTTAGAGTTTTGGACCTCTTACATCTCTGTTAGCATCAACTTAAGGTATTGATAGCCACATGTGTCTAGATGTCGTGATGTTTAGATGGAAAAATAGATTGTGGACTTCGCGGAGACTCGACAACGATATGGGTGGATCTTGGTCAAGGAGATCTAGTTGTTTGCTTTTGCAAGTGGAGGTCAACCATAGTTCCTTTTTTTTCCTTAAAAAGGATTAGTGAGTTGTGCCATTTTTCATAGAAGCATAGCCAAGCGGCTTATACAATCGCTTTCATCTTACAAACCCTAATCTAAGATATTAACCACCACTTAAAATATGTGACCATAGTGACAAGGAATCATCTTGCTTGGCCAGATCATCAAGGTTGCATCTTGACCGAGGTTGGGCACCTTTGTACAAACCATATCTCCAGACGATGGGTCACCGCCCCGGATATATCCAACTAAAGGAGTATGTGGTCCTGAGAATAACATCCCTAGGAAGGATCAGAACGACATGTTTTGTGCCCTCAAGACTTTCGCCCTGAACAATGAGTAGCACAAAGAGACTTTACACCACCACTAGCCTCTTGCTAGCCGCCCAACAAAGGCCATGTGCACACTAAACACGATGTTATATCTCTAAAATGATGTATTGAGTTATTACACCATTGCAACCGAGGGATCCCATCTTGAGCTCCGGCCGTGAATTGGAGATTTGCCATGAAGTTAGGATGTTTGGGGAACGTGACCTTGGATACTATGGTTGATGATTCGATGACACTTGTTTTGTCACTCCCCGCTTTTTAGCTTTAGCTTTTCAATAAGTTAGTCGCTATATGTGAAAACTCAAATTCAATGAAAATATGAAAACTTTGAGCCCTAACCATCGATCATGGATGGGCAGCCTTGATGGGGGGATGTCGTTCACCCATTGAACATTCTTTTTGCAAAAAGCCCCTATCTTCTCCTCGATCGCAAAGGACTAACTACCTCCTACCTTGAGCTTGGGTTGTAGCCTTACAGGCTGGGTAAATCCAATGTCCCAAGGAAAATAAAGTCGCAACTCTAGCCGGGACAAAGCACGACACTAACCCTCTCCGTTAATCCATGTGCCCTACATGACACCCTTACTCATTCTTCTTATGCATTGGCATGTGATTGCGACTCCTAAACCCTCGTAGCTAGCCCAACCTGGCGACCAGCGAGACGACGGCCCTGCTTAACCCCACATGTCACTACTTCTCTGATTTCATCATGGTGCCATCCTACCTTAAACCACTCTCAAGGCTGCCCCATGCATTCTGCCACACGCCTGTCGCTTCCAAAATCATTTTCTATCAAAATTGCTTCAACTCGATTGTACAATGAATTTCTGATCCAAATTTGAAAAACATCATATTCCATTTGTAACCAAATTAATGAACCAACGCTGAGAGGATTTGGTATCATCCATTGGTACCGGAACCAAGAATCTTAGCTGTTGTGCAAGACCAATTAAGAAAGGAAAAAAATCAGCTATACATCTTCAATTGCGTGAGAACCTCTTAGTCAAGCATGTTTGACTTAGAGTATTATTGGGCACCAAGTGTGCTGAAAAATATTTGTGTTGCCGATCTACTGCCAATTTGTAAGTAGTCGGGGTGCTACACCATTGCACGGTAACCACCAAAAAATGTGTCTACAAATTTTGAAACATAAGCCTATCTAGCAACAACAAATTTCAATCATCGGATTCCTGATTTTTAGCCCTCTTATTCCAATATTTTACCGTATGATCAAACATAATTTTCTTTGCAATGACATCATCAACTAACTCTTTTTAAGTTTATAAATGTGGAATATTGTTTTGGTCGATATATGGAGCTAACATGTGGGTGTACCAATGAGCCATGATTTATGGCCCTTGCAGGACAAACAAGGCGATTGCAATGTAAAGATCCGCCGGTATTTATGATTTATGTACAAAATGGTACCCTCTTGGTCTTCAAAAGGTGCCCTCCTTCTCCGATGTCTCTTCACATATGTCTTCACAAAAGATATGGCCCAAATATACCACTTTGTGGGCAACATGGAGCTGGTCATCATCTAGATTGGTTATATAATCTTCAAATTCTAGTACGAGATCTTAAAATTATATACCATGACAGAATTTCCTCCTTTCGGGTACATAGGAGTAGGAAGCATGAGGAACTTTCTCAAATCAAAGACAAAGATCAGAAGTGCAAAATTCTGCCATGATTTGTTTTCAATTGCTACTTAAAGCTACCAAAAGAACCTTGAGCTCAACGCCCCTGCTCAATGGCTCAACAATTTTCCTCGTTCATTGCTAATATATTTTGTGTGGTGCCTATCTGTTCACTCATGCATGTATGTATGGATCAATAAAATTATCCACAAGAAAAAACATAGTTCCCTTGCTTCTAAACAGGGATTGAAATGCGAGATTTGCCATGAAGGTAGGGGTGTTGGGTGTACGTGACCTTGGATACTACGATCAATGTTTTCATGACACCTTTTTTTCTCTCCCGATTTTTAGCTTTATCATTTCATCAGCCATAAGTTAGGCAATGTATCAGGTGAAAACTCAAATTCGATGAAAATCTGAAAACTTTGAGCCTAACAACCAGATGATGGGTGGGCAGTCTTGATGCGAGGTGGGATGCCATCCAGCCACTGTTTTGCAGAAAGCCTCCTATCTTCTCCCCATACTGCAGAGAATAACTAGCTCCCCTACCTCGAGCTTGGGTTGCAGACAGGGTAGATCCAATCTCTCAAGGAAAATAACATCCAACACTAGCCAACGACCAGTGAGCGGTGAGACGACGACGCTGACCCTCCTCTACGTTAATCCATGGAGGAGTTTGGTTCAAAAATGGTAACACAAACGTAATCATAATGGGGTCATGCCGGCACTGTAAACAGTATGAGCAAATTTGTAAACATGTTTGGTTCAATTACAAATTTGGACTGTAATCAGTTGCAACCTATGGTCAGCTGATGCGTAATTCCGCACTGAAATAGTGAGATTACCACAGAAATCCATAAGTAGATTCACATTCCGATAAAAAATCAGCAAGAAAAATTAAAGAATAAACCGAAGAGAAGAACAGAAATTGCATTTGCATCACGGCGGCGCGGATCCACGCCAGAGCCATCACCTGGTTTTCGACAATCAACAAACATCAACGTTTCTTCACAGCTTAGAGAAAGACGCAAGGACTACGAGCGCAACATGGAGATCCGCCGTTCGGAGCCATCGCCGCCATTGGGAGTCACCGCCGGGAGATAATTAACATGGGCTGCAACGCAGATACATGGCTGAGGGGACAGGAGCGAAGCCGTCGGGAAAGAAGACTAAAGCAGAGCAGTATCATTATCATATATATTACGGCGGGGTTGGGAGGAAGGGGCCATGACTTGCTGCCGGATTTGTTTACACGGTATCCATTTATGCGCCTGATCAACCAAACAAGTTATTTTTAAGGGGAACCAAACAAGTTTAATTGTAATAGGTTGCGGTGTAATCAGATAACGGGCGAAATATTCCTAACCAAACACCTCCCATGTCCCTACATGACATCCTCATTAATTCTTCCTATGCGTTATCAGATCATCACTGCGGCTCCTCGACCCTCTCATAGCTAGGCCAATTGGGCGACGATCGAGACGACCACCCGGTCAACCCCACGCTGTCCGCTACTTCCTCGATGGTTTCATCATGGCACCATCCCACCTTAGACTGCACTCGAGCGACCATGCGCTCCTCCCACACGCCTCCGCCCCTCCATAATCATTCTCTGTCAAAATTGGTTCAACTTGATTGCAACGATGAATTTCTAAATCCAAATTGAAATAACATCAATTTCCATTTGAGACCAAATTAAGGAACCAACGTTATCAGAGGATTTGGAATCAGCCAAGGGTAGCGAGAACCAAGAATTCTACCCTTTGTGAAGAACCAATTAAAAAGGGACAAATTTAGCTTGCACTAAAGATGCATCTTCTTTTCTAGAAGCAATCGCTGAGAACTCTTACTTAAACATGTTTGATTTGAGTATTATTGGGCACCAAGTGTGCTGAAAAAGATTTGTGTTGTCGACGTAACTACTATCTATTTTAAGGAGTTGGGCTGTTACACCATTGCATGGTCACCGCCAAAAACTGTGTCTCAAATTTTGCAACACAAGTAGCTAGCAACAACGAATTTCAATCACCGACCAGATTCCTAATTCTAATCGCTTCTCTTATTCCAGTATTTTACAGTATGATTATCTGCTAACTTTTTACCTTTATAAATGTGGAATATTGTTTTGGTTGATCTATGGAGCTAAATGTGGGTGTACCCATGTGCCATGATTTATAGCCCGCAATCTAAAGATCTGCTGGTATTTATGATCTATTGCAAACTGGCACCTTCTTGGTCTTTAAAAGGTGCCCCCTCTTCTCCGATGTCTCTTGACATATGTCTTCACATAGATAAGGCCCAAATATATCACCTGTGTGTAACATGGAGCCGATTATCATCTAGATTTTTTTTAATACAATCATCATCTAGATTGGTTATATAATCTTTAAAATTTTGTATCAGATTTAAAATAAATTACCCAAGACCAGTTCTTCTTGTTCTCGGTACATAGGAGTAGGAGGCATGAGGAACTTTGTAAAATCAAGTTCAGGAATGATAAGTGCAAAATTCTGCCGTGATGGATTTCCAATCGGAGCGTAAGCTACCGAAAAGAACCCTGGGTCAGGCCCAATGCCCCTGCACAATGACTCAACAATTTCTCCTGGTCGGACTACTCCATTTGCTTGCTCTATAATCTAATATAAGAGTACCTAACTAATATGCTGGCCATAGTGGGGTAACATAAGAGCCTGTTTGTTTCATAAGTCCTAGGACTTTTTAAGTCCCAACTTATAAGTCATAAGTCCTCGCCGTTTGTTTACACCGACTTATAAGTCCCAGTCCCCGCCTGTTTGTTTACAGGACTTATAAGTTGATAAAACACTTGTTCATATAACCATTTTTCATACAAACGAATTATAGAATAGTGACAACCAAATAACACTTGTTCATACAAACGATTAACACATGTTGATAAGAACCATAATAAGAAAGTGTAGATAACAACCGAGATAAAAGAAATTAATAAGTTTAATAACACTTGTTCATAACACTTGTTCATACAAACGATTAACACTTGTTGATAAGAACCAAAATAAGAGAGTACATAACAACCGGATAAAAGAAATTACATGTTTAATAACACTTGTTCATATCATTGTTGTTTCAAGGACCACAACCCCAGCACCCAAGCTCAATTGATTCATAGCAGCACCGTCCGCCTCATTTGTTGAATCATTTGTTGTGGTCCTATAGGCAATGGTTATAATTTTCATCTTCATCACACTTGTCTATTCTATATCGGGCAGTTGACTTTGCCTAATAAAAGTGCGGCAACGCAAGCCACAATGATTTTGCTTTGTTTCGGCTTGGATAACTAGGAAAGTGAAACAAAATCCTCCATTTGTTCTTCAAGACTCCAAAACACCCTCGATGACATTTCTAAGTGAAGAATGGGTGAAATTGTAGTGTTCCTTTTTTCCTCTAGGCATTGTGCCATCACGGTACTCTCGAAATGATAGGTTAAACCCTTGTATGGTGCAAGATAACCCGTCTATTTTGGGTACCTGAGTCCACAAGATAAAACTTATTAGGTGGAGGTTTTGGAAACTTGTCACCAAATCTAGATCGTGCATCATTGAAGACCCTCATTCATGCACTAATCCGCCAACCAGCTAGGACAAATGTGAATCTCATATCAAAGTCCACACACACATCACATTCGACTCTTCTCCTTATGTCTGCTCCTTATGTGGTAGCAAAGGGAACCGGTACCACAACTTGTATGTGTGTCCCATCTATTGCACCAATGCAATTATCCATAAATGGTGCATACTTTCTAGATCTTAATTTCGAATGCACAGCTGAATTGACGATCCACTGGCTCGATGATGTCTTTTGCAAGCTTGATGACATTCCAAAACCTTATCAAACTTCCTTACAATTGTGTCCAATGACCTAACAAATCTGTTTTCGCTTGTCTTAGATTGAGGGAACCTACTATCCAAAGAAACAGGCCCGAGACTCAAGATGACATTTTTAGTGGACTTCAAACCATAGGAATCAACTAGCACACTATGCAATTTTTCAAACACCGGTTGCATTCTAAACATGTTGTAACAAGCAGTTTCTTTTAGTGTTGTCATAACCCAATCATGGCCGATTGTATTGCTACTCTTCTAGGTCCTTTGTTCCGAAGAGTCCAAGTAGTACATATCAATCATGGCCATCTGATCATTCTTCTCTTCCTTTTTGGTGCATGAACAACATCGTGTTTCATCATCACTGCTCCCCATCATCAGCCTTCATCCCTAAACATGCAAACATTAGTACAACTTCTTCATTATGCACCACCTCATCAACTTGAAAACATTAGCACATGCAAATGAAACACAAAGAACCATTCATCATTTAACAAGGTCACACAAGAAGGTCCATTACATAGGTATATTATTAAAAGGACAAACATGATCACTACTACACTAGGACAACTTCTTCATCACGCACCACCTCTTCAACCAAGTCAGCCTAGCCTCGATCACTTGAAATGTTCTCGAATATGACTGTTGCCTCATCTGCAAACAATTGAGTTGCCATGAAGTACTCAACACTTGTTTCTTCCGACCACATTGAATTGCCAACTGTTGACAATGAGTAATGGATTCCTTAGTGTTGTTTGCTTTTTCTCTTTTGCCTTGTCCTTTGCTTCCCGCCTTTTGTTTGCATATTCAAGGATCATGTCAAGTGTTCTCACTATTCATAGTATTGATGAGCCCCATTAGTTTCACCATTGGGCTCTTGTGTTTCTTGCCCGGGCTTGAAGTCGACTGCTCACCGCCGCCCCCTCTTCCCCGGTGGTGCCTCATTGGACTCTCCTCATTTGCATCATCGGCAACAACATATTCTTCTTCATCTTCATCTATGGGCACATAAGCTTTGATCCATCAACCCACACCTTGAAATAGCTCTATTAGCATATCCAAATACTCGGATTGCCACCCTTGAATTTTCTCGACATCTGGTTTCTCCCTGCAACATTAGTTAGGTAATTAGGACAAGGCTAAATAATGTAACCAAGTGTGAGCAATTCAGATGTATTTTGGTAATAATGTATGTACCTTAATTACTTTTTTCCACCATTCCTTCGATGCGGATATAGCCTGCCTCCGGCCGGCCACATCCGCTTGTTGGCCCAACCACACCCAAGCAAGATAGTGGCTCTTGAGTCTAGTTATGCAATTTTTGAATTGCTTGGTAGTATGGAGGAGGCCCACGCCATAAATTTTTTTCTTCATGTTATTGTAGGCTCTACTTGTCCAAGTACCATTCACACAAAGGCCCATCCCTAGCTTCCTCACATGCGATGTTACAAAATACAAGAATATGCCGCCGTCCAATCAGCCTTGGCAATGTTTTTCTAAACAAAAATAACAAGTACACAATTCAAACAAGTACACAATTCAGCTGGTTCAAATTCTACAACAAGGTATACCATTGAACACACAAATAGCTAGCATATCTAAGATGAATTTGCATCATGTGACGAAAGCTAACTATGTGTAGTAATGAGAATTATACCTTCCAAAAGCAAATTCCTCATCTTCATCTTCAAAGCCTTCATTCTCATCAACATCTTTCAAGATGCAGCAGTTGACGACAAGCTTTTGCCCGCAGCTTTTCCTTCTCGGGCCGATGAGGACACGTGGGCTCCACGGCACCCGGCCCAAAGGATCTGCGCCATGGCCCTCCCACGCCCTATCACGCCTCCCTCAACGGCAGATGGCCGGCATTTAACGAAGCAGGGAGAGCCGGCTGGCCTCCGGTTGAGAAGGTGCTCGCCTCCTCCCCTCCGAGGCACGGGCCTCCCACGCCACTCCGGGGGAGGAAGACCATGGCGGCGGATGGTTGAAGAGGAGTTGCGGGACGAGCCCAACTCCGGGAACTCGCGACGGTGCTTGAGATCCAAGAATCCCATTCCTCCCGAGATTTCCCGGGATGAGCCCTGCGATGGCCTCGATGAGCCGGGGAACCGAGACAAAAGGGTTCCCCCTCACCGCGGCCTGGCGGCGGCGGGCGGGCTGGGCTTGGCGGCGGCGGGCCTGTTCATCAAGGGCGATCCTCGGCGCAGAAGGGAAGGAGGAGAAGGTGGGACGGGGAAGGAGATCGGCGCAGGCGGGAAGGAGAGCGACCAGGGCAAAAGTGGCGGGGGCAAGTTGGCGCCGGGATCGATAAGTCCCAATAAGCTCCCGGGAGAGTCTTTTTCAATAAGTCCCAAATCACCACAATAAGTCCCCATAAGTCCCTCCCGCTTGGTTTAGGGGGACTTATTGGGACTTATTTAAGTCCCTAGACCCATAAGTCCCTGAAACAAACACCCTCTAAGTAGTATCATGCACTTGAGACTTGCAAACATACTTATGTGGGAGGCAATTAAAGAAAGAGAGATGGTTATAATAACATAGAGTACTAGATAGATACCGTAACATAATAAATGTGATGCTACTATGTGTCATGCATGGCAATAAATAAAAGGAAAAAGCTTACCTTCAACCGACCGATAACGCCTTCTGTTGGCCCCGCCCGCCGGATCGGTGTTGATCGACGGACGAGAGCGTTTCGCTTCGCCACGCCGATACGCTTTAAACCGGGCGGTTGTTTGGGAATAATTAACGAGCTGAACGCCTTCGCAGCGTTCCCGCCCGCAGTCCGGTTTTTGGGCCCCCCCCCCCCAAAAAAAAAAAAACCCCCCCCAAAATGGTTCTTGGGGTTTTAAAATTTTTTAAAAATTTTTCCCCCGGAAAATTTTTTTTTTTTTTGAGGTTTTTTTTAAAAAATTTTTTTTCCTTTTTTTTTTTTGGAAAAAAAATTTTTTAATTAAAATTTTTTTTTTTTTTTAAAAAAAAAATTTTAAAAAAAAAACCCCCCCCCAAAACCCAAAAATTTTTTTTAAAATTTTTTTAAATTTTTTTTTTGGGGGGTTTTTGGGCCCCCGGAAACCCCTTTTAAAACCCCCCCCTTTTTTTAAAAAAAAATTTGTTTTTCCTTTAAAAAAAAATTTTTTTTTTTTAAAATGAGGTTTTTTGGGTTTTTAAAAATTTTCCCCCGGGAAATTTTTTCCCCCCCCCAAAAAAAATTTTAAAAAGGGACAAAACCCAAAAAAAAATTTTTTTTTTTTTGGCCTTTTTCCCCAAGGTTTTTTTTTTTAATTTTTGGGGGGTTTTAAAATTTTTAACCCCCCCCCAAAAAAAAAGGGAAAAAAACCCAAAAAAAGGGGTTTTTAATTCAACCCCCCCTTTTTTTTTTCCCCCCCTTTTTTTAAAAAAAAAAAATTTTTTTTTTTAAAAAAAACCTTTTCCAAAAAAACCCCCAAAAAAAACCCCCAAAAACCCTTTTGGGAAAATTCAAAAAAAAAAAAAACCCAAAAAAAAAAAAAGGGGGGGGGAAAAAACCCCAAAAAACCCCAAACCCAAAAACCCCCCCAAAATTTAAAACCCAAAAAAAAAAAAACCCCGGCCCCCCAAAAAAAACCCCCCAAATTTAAGGAAAAAATTTTAAAAAAAAAAAAAAAGGGGGGGTTTTAAAAAACCCCCCTTAAAAAAAATTTTCCCCCCCAAAAAAAAAAAAAAAAAAAAAAAACCCCCAAAAAAATTTTTTTTAAAAAAAAAAAAAAACCCCCCAAAAAAAACCCCCCAAAAAAAGGGGAAAAATTTTTGGGTTTAAAAATTAAAAAAAAAAAAACCCCCGGAAAAAAAACCCCGGGGAAAAAACCCCCCCAACCCCAAAACCCCCCCCAAAAAAAACCCCCCCAAAAGGGGCCGGGGGGGCCCCCCCCCAAAAACCCCCCCAAAAACCCCCCCAAAAAAGGGGAGGGGGGGGAAGGGGCCCCAAAGGGGTTTTCGGGGACCCGGGGGCCCCGGGGGGCCCCCCCCTTTTTTTTTCCCCCAAAAATAAAAAAAAAGGGGGGGGAAAGAACCAAAAAAATTTTTTTTTTTAAAAAATTTAAAAAAAAAAAGGGTTTTGGGCCAAAAGGGAAAAAAAAAAAACCCCCCGGGGGTTCCCCCTTTTTTTCCCCCCCCCCCCCGTTAAAAAAAAACCCTTTGGGGCCCCCCGGGCCCCCAAAAAAACCCCCCCCGGGGGGGGGAAAAAAATTTTAAATTTCCCCGGGGGGGGGCCCCGCCCCCCCCCCCAAAAGGGGCCCCCCCCCCGGGGGCCCGGGGGGGGGGGCCCAAGGGTTTTTTTTTTTTTGGGTTTTTTTTTAAAAAAAAAGGGGGGCGGTGGGGAAAAGGGGGGTTTTTTGGGGTTTAAATTCCCCCCCCGGGGAAAAAAAAAGGGGGGCCCCCCCGGGGAAATTTGGCCACCCCCAAAATTTCCTTGGGGCCCTTTTCCCCTGAAAAAAACCCTTTTAAAAAAAGGGGGAAAAAAAAAATTTTTTTTTAAAAGGGGGGGAAAAAAGGGGGGAAAAAAAAGGGGGGGGTTTTTTCCCCCGGGGCCCCGGGGGGGGGCCCCCCCTTTTTGCCCCCCCCCCCCCCCCTTTTTGGGGGAAAAAGGGGCCCCCCCCGGCCGGGTTTCCCCCCCCGGGCCCCAAAAAGGGAGGGGCCCCCAAAAATTGGTTTTTTTTTGGGGGGGTTTCCCCCCCAAAATCCCCCGTTTTTTCCCCCAAAAAAATTTTCTTTTGGGGGGGGGGGGGCCCCCAAAAAAAAACCCCCCCGGGGGGGGGTTTGTTTTTTTTTTTTTAAAAAGGGGGGGTTTAAAGGGAAATCCGGGGAAAAATTGGGGGGGGAAAAAAAGGGGGGGAAAATTTTGGGGTTTTTAAAATTTTCCCGGGGGGAAAAAAAAAAAGGGGGGGGGCCCCCCTTTTCCCCGGGGGGAAACCCCCCCCAAAAGGCCCCGGGGCCCTTTTTTTTTTTTGGGGGGGGGAAAAACCCCAACCCCCTTTTTAAAAATTTTTTAAAAAAAGGGGGCCCCAAAATTTTCCAAAAGGGGCCCCTTTCCTGGTAACGGGGGGGGGGGCCCCAAAACCCCAAAAAAGGGTTTTTAAAAAAAAAAAAAGGGGGGGGTTTTTTTTTTTTTGGGAAAACCCGGGGGTTTTCCCCAATTTTTTTTTAAAAGGGGGAAAAAAAAAAATTTAACCCTTTTTTGGGGAAGGGGTTTTTTCCCGGGAAAAAAAATTTTTTAAAAACTTAGGGTTTTTTTAAACCCAAAAAAAGGGGTTTTTTAAAAACTTTTTTTGGTTAAAACCCCCTTTATTTCCCCAAAAAATTGGGGAAAAAAAAAAGGGGAAAAAATTTTTTTTTAAAAAAAAAAAAAGGGCCCCGGGTTTGTTTTCCCAAAAACCCTTTGGGGTTTTAAAAAAAAAAAAGGGGGGGGGGGGCCCCCCCCTTTTTCCCCAATTTTTTTTTGGGGGTTGGGTTAAAACCTGAAAAGGGGGGTTTTTTTTTAAAAAAATTTTTTAAAAAAGGGGGGTTTGGGGGTTTTTTTCCTTTTCCCCCGGGGGCCCCCCCCCCGGGCCTTTTAAAGGGAAATTTTTGGGGGCCCCCCCTTTTTTTTAAAAAGAAAAACCCCCCCTTTTTTTTCCCCCCCCCCCCGGGGGGGGGGCCAAAAATTTTTTTTTTCTTTTTGGGTTCCCTTTTTTTTTGGGTTTTTTGGGTTTTTCCCCCAAAATTTTTTTTTTTTTTGAGAAATTTAATTGGGGAAAAAAAAACCTTAAATTTGTTTTAAAACCACAAATTTTTTAAAAAAAAAATTTTTTTACGGAAAAATTTTAAAACCCCAAAAAATTTTAACCCTTTTTTTTCCCAAAATTTTGGGGGAAAAAACCCCAAATTTGCCCCAAAACCCAATTTTTGGGGGCCCCGGGGTAAAGGGCCTCCAAAAAACCCGAAAAGGGGAATTTGGGCTTTTTTTTTTTTCCCCCAACCCCCCAAAAAACCCCCGGGGGGCCCCGGGTTTTAAAAAAAACCCCGGAAAAAAAGGGGGCCCCTTTTTTTCCCAATTTTTTCCCCAAAAAAAGGAAAATTAAATTAAAAGTTTTGTTAAAAAAAATTTTTTAAAAAAAAGGGGGGGGGCCCCAACCTTTTTTTTCCCCCTTGGGGTTTTCCCCAAAATTCCCAAAAAAAAAAAGGAAAGGGTTAAAAACCCAAAAAGGGGGCCCCCCAAAAGGGGGGTTTTTTTAAACGGAAACCCAAAAAGGGGGGGGGGGGTCCCAAACCTTTTTCCCCCGGGGGGGGGGGGGCCCCAATTTAAAAAGCCTTGGGTTTGGGGGGGGGAAACGGCCGGGCCCCCGGGGGTTTTCCCCGGCCCCGGGGGCCCCCCCCACCCGGGGCCCCCCCCTTTTCCCAAAGGAAGGTTTCCCCCAAAGGGGCCCCCCAAAAACGGGGGCCCCCCCCTTTTTTAAAACCCCCCAAAAAAAAACCCCCTTTTTCCCCCGGGGGGACCCAAAGGGGAAGTGGGGGGTTTTGGGGGAAAAAAAAAAGGTTTTTTTCCCCGGGGTTTGGGGGGGGAAAAAAAACCCCCAAAACCCCCCTTTTTTAAATTTTCCTTTTTCCCCAAAGGGCCCGGGGGGGTTTTTTTCCCTTTTTTTTGGGGGAAACCCTTTCCCCCCCCAAAAAAAGGGGAAGGTTTGGAAAAAATTTTTTAAATTTTCCCCCGGGTTTTTTGGGGAAAACCCCTTTTTCCCGGGCCCTTTTTCCCAAACAAAAAAAATTTTTTCCCCCCCCCCCTTTTTTAAAAAAAAAGGGGGAAAAATTTTTTTTCCCGGAAAAAACCCCCCCTTTTTTTAAAATTTTTTTTTTGGGAAATTTTTTTTCCCCCCCTTTGGGGGTTTGGAAAAAGGAATTTTTTCCCCCCCTTCCCAAAACCCCGGAAAAACCCCCCCTTTTTTTTTTTTCCAGGTTGGGGGTTCCCCCTTTTTTTTTTAAAAAATTTTTTTTCCCCCCAAGTTTTAAATTTTTGGAAAAAATTTTGTCCCCAAAAAAAAAGGGGGTTTAAACCCTTTTTGGGGGGCCCCTTGGGGGAAAAAATTTTTTTTTTTTTGAAGGGAAATAAAAAAAAAAAAAAAAGGGCCCAAATTTTCCCAAGAAAACCCCAAAAAACCCCTTTCCCCCAAAAAAAAACCCCAACAAAATTTTAAAAAAAAGGGGGAAAACCCAAAGGGGGGGCCCCCCCCTTTTTTTCCTCCGGGGCCCCCCCCCAAAAAAGGGGGGGGGGGGCCCCCCCCGGGGGGGGGGGGGCCCCCCCCCCCCCCCCCTTTTTTTTCCCCCCCCCCCCTTTTGGGGCCCCAAAACCCCCCCCCCGGGGGGCCCCCTTTTTTTTCCCCCCATCGATCGTAGAAACTTTATTTTCTTGTTACGATGATTTTCTACTTCACTGAAATTCTTTGAACTTTTCAAATGTTTCAGACTTGTGCTTCATCAAGTAGATATACCCATATCTGCTCAAATCATCGTGAAGGTGAGAAAATAACGATATCCGCCACGAGCCTCAACATTCATCGGGCCACATACATCTCGTATGTATGATTTCCAACAAATCTGTTGCTCTCCATAGATTCGAGAACGGTGTTTTGGTCATCTTGCCCATGAGGCACGGTTCGCAAGTACCAAGTGATTCATAATCAAGTGATTCCGTAAGTCCATCAAGATGGAGTTTCTTCATCCGCTTTACATCGATATGACCTAAACGGCAAAGGCCACAAATATGTTGCACTATCATTATCAACTCGCATCTTTTGGCTTCAACATTATGAATATGTGTATCACTACTATCGAGATTTAATAAAATAGACCACTCTTCAAGGGTGCATGACCATAAAAGATATTACTCATATAAATAGAACAACCATTATTCTCTCGATTTAAATGAATAACCGCCTCGCATCAAACAAGATCCAGATATAATGTTCATGCTCAACGCAGCACCAAATAATAATTATTCAGGTCTAAAACTAATCCCGATGGTAGATGTAGAGGTAGCGTGCCGACCGCGATCACATCGACTTTGGAACCATTTCCCACGCCAAGATCGTCACCTCGCCCTTAGCTAATCTTCGCTAATCCGTAGTCCCTGCTTCGAGTTGCAAATGTTAGCAATGTAACCAAAGATAAAATACCCAAAAGCTATCATGAGTATTAGTAAGGTACACATCAATAACATATATATCACATATACCTTTGTTCACTTTGCCATCCTTCTTATCCGCCAAATACTTGGGGCAGTTCCGCTTCTAGTGTCCATCGCTTGCAAGAGAAGCACTCGGCCTCAGGCTTAGGTCCAGACTTGGGTTTCTTCTCTTGAGCAAAGAACTTGTTTGTCGTTCTTTTGAAGTTCCCTTCTTCTTCCCTTTGCCCTTTTCTTGAAACCAGTGGTCTTGTTGACCATCAACACTTGATGCTCCTTTTGATTTCTACCTCCGCTGCTTTCAAAGATCGCCAAGAGCTCGGAATAGTCTTGTTCATCCCTTGCATATTATAGTTCATCACAAAGCTCTTGTAGCTTGGTGGCAGTGATTGGAGAATTCTATCAATGACGCTATCATCCGGAAGATTAACTCCCAGCTTGAATCAAGTGATTATTATACCCGCACATTTTGAGTATATGCTCACTAACGTAATCGTTCTCCTCCATCTTGCAACAGAGAACTTATTGGAGACTTCATATCTCTCAATCCGGCATTTGCTTGAAATATTAACTTCAACTCCGGAACATCTCATATGCTCCATGATGTTCAAAACGTAGTTGAAGACCCGGTTCTAAGCCGTAAAGCATGGCACATCGAACTATAGAGTAGTCATCGCTTTGCTCGCCAGACGCTCTTAACGCCGCTGGCCATCATCGCAGATGAGGTTCGGCACCCAGCGGTGCTTCCAGACGTAACTCTTCGCAGGCAAAGAATGAGGACAATCCTCGTGTTACGGACCCAGTCCATGTAATTGCTACCATCATCTTTCAACTTTGCTTTCTCAAGGAACGCATTAAAATTCAACGGAACAACAAAGACGAGCCATCTATCTACAAACAAACATAGACAAGCAAAATACTATCAGTACTAAGTTCATGATAAATTTAAGTTCAATTAATCATATTACTAAAGAACTCCCACTTAGACAGACATCTCTAGTCATCTAAGTGATTACGTGATCCAAATCAACTAAACCATGTCCGATCATCACGTGAGATGGAGTAGTTTCAATGGTGAACATCTCTATGTTGATCATATCTACTATATGATTCACGCCGACCTTCGGTCTCCGTGTTCGAGGCCATATCTCGATATGCTAGGCTCGCCAAGTATAACCTGAGTATTCCGCTGTGTGCAACTGTTTTGCACCGCTGTATTTGAACGTAGAGCCTATCACACCCGATCATCACGTGGTGTCTCAAAGACGAAGAACTTTCGCAACGGTGCATACTCGTGGAGAACACTTCTTGATAATTAGTGAGAGATCATCTTAAAATGCTACCGCCAATCAAAGCAAGATAAGATGCATAAAGGATAAACATCACATGCAATCAATATAAGTGATATGATATGGTCATCATCATCTTGTGCTTGTGATTCCATCTTCAAGCACCATCGTGATCACCATCGCCACCGGGCGCGACACCTTGATCTCCATCATAGCATCGTTGTCGTTACGCCATCTATTGCTTCTACGACTATCGCTACCGCTTAGTGATAAAGTAAAGCAATTACAGTATGCTTGCATTTCATACAATAAAGCGACAACCATATGGCTCCTCGCCATTGCCGATAACTTCGGTTACAAAACATGATCATCTCATACAATAAAATATAGCATCATGTCTTGGCCATATCACATCACAACATGCCCTCGCAAAAACAAGTTAGACGTCCTCTACTTTGTTGTTGCAAATTTTATGTGGCTGCTACGGGCTTAAGCAAGAACCAATCTCACCTACGCATCAAAACCACAACGATAGTTTGTTAAGTTGATGTTGTTTTAACCTTCGCAAGGACCGGGCGAGCCACACTCGGTTCAACTAAAGTTGGAGAAACCGACACCGCTAGTCACCGTGTGTGCAAAGCACGGCGGTAAAACCAGTCTCGCGAAGCGCACGCTGTAATGTCGGTCCGGCCGCTTCATCCAACAATACCGCTGAACCAAAGTATGACATGCTGGTAAGCAAGATGACTTATATCGCCCACAACTCACTTGTGTTCTACTCTGCAAATAACATCAAACCATAAAAACCTAGGCTCGATGCCACCGTTGGGGAACGAGTAATTTCAAAATTTTCCTACGCACACGCAAGATCATGGTGATGATATAGCAACGAGGGAGAGTATTGTCACGCACCCTCGAGACCGAAGCGAAGCATTGACGCAGCGTAGAGGAAGTAGTCGACGCCCTCCCGTCCGACCGATCCAAGCACCGCATTACTCCGCACCTCCGAAGTTCTTGACACGCCAGACAGCTCGATGACGCACCTCGATCTCCAATCCAAAGAGGTTCCGAGGGGAGTTCCGTCAGCACGACGGCGTGGTGAAGATCTTGATGTTCTCCAGTTGCAGGGCTTCGCCTAAACACCGCTACAATATGACCGAGGTGTAATATCGTGGAGGGGGGCACCGCACACGGCTAAGGAACGATCAATGATCAACTTGTGTGTTCTAGGGTGCCCCCCTACCCCCGTATATAAAGGAGGGAGGGAGGAGGTGGCTGCCCAAGGAGGGGCGCGCATAGGAGGAGGAAACCTACTCCAAGTAGGTTTCCCTTTTTCCTAATCTTATTTGGAGGGGAAGGAAGGAGTACTAGTAGTAGGAAGGAGTACTAGTAGTAGGAAAGGAAGAGGGGAAGGAGAAAGGAAAGGGGCGGCCGCCCCCTCCCCACCCGGATTGGGCTTGGGCGCGCCCTTCCCTTGCTCCTTCTCCTTCCTCCTACATGGGCCCAATAAGGCCCATATACCTCCCGGGGTTCCGTAACCTCCCGAGTCTGATACATTCCCAAACTTTTCCGGAACCTTTCCGGTGTCCAAATATATCCGTCCAATATATCAATCTTTGTGTCTCGACCATTTCTAGACTCCTCGTCATGTCCGTGATCATATCCGGACTCAACAAACTTTGGTACATCAAAATACATAAACTCATAATATAATTGTCATCAAACATTAAGAGTGCGGACCCTACGGTTCGAGAACGATGTAGACATGACCGAGGCATGTCTTCGTCAATAACCAATAGCGGACCTGATGCCCATATTGGTTCCTACATATTCTACGAAGATCTTTATCGGTCAAACCGCATAACAACATACGTTGTTCCTTTGTCATCGGTATGTTACTTGTCCGAGATTCGATCGCCGGTATCCAATACCTAGTTCAATCTCGTTATCGACAAGTCTCTTTACTCGCTCGTAATACTTCATCTCATAACTAACTCACTAGTTACATGCTTGCAAGGCTTAGGTGATGAGCATTACCGAGAGGGCCCAGAGATACCTCTCCGACAATCGGAGTGACAAAACCTAATATCGAATTATGCTAACTCAACATGTACCTTCGAGACACCTGTAGTACTCCTTTATAATCACCCAGCTTACGCTGTGACGCTTGGTAGTACCCAAAGTGTTCCTCCGTAAACGGAGTTACACAATTCTCATAGTTACGTGAACATGTATAAGTCATGAAGGAAGCAATAGCAGAATACTAAACGATCAAGTGCTAAGCTAACGGATGGGTCATGTCAATCACATCATTCTCCTAATGATGTGATCCCATTAATCAAATGACAACACATGTCTATGGTTAGGAAACATAACCATCTTTGATTAATGAGCTAGTCAAGTAGAGGCATACTAGTGACTATATGTTTGTCTATGTATTCACACATGTATCATGTTTCCGGTTAATACAATTCTAGCATGAATAATAAACATTTATCATGATATGAGGAAATAAATAATAACTTTATTATTGCCTCTAGGGCATATTTCCTTCAATACGTACACACACGCATACACACATACACACACACACACTACACACACACAGACACACACACACACACACACACACACACACACACACACACACACACACACACACACACACACACACACACACACACACACACACACACACTACACGTACACTACACATGTGCGTACACACATATACACACATACGTACTACACACACACACATATTTTTTTTACTTATTTTCTGTTTTCTATAATGTTTAGATGAATTAGGACTATCTAGTTTATTTTTAAAATGTTAGAAATGTTATCATCGATGAATTAGAAATATGTTAATGTTTAGTTGAACTAGTTGAATTAATATATAAAACGAACTAGTTTATTTTAGTAAATGCTTAGTTGAACTAATTGAATTAATATAACTAGTTTATTTTAGTAAATGCTTAGTTGAACTAGTTGAATTAATATATATAACTAGTTAATTTTAGTAAATGCTTAGTTGAACTAGTTGAATTAATATAATAACTAGTTTATTTTTAGTAAATATAATGCTTAGTTGAACTAGTTGAATTAATATATAGAACTAGTTTATTTTTAGAAAATGCTTAGTTGAACTTGTTGGATTAATATATAGAACTAGTTTATTTTTAGTAAATGCTTAGTTGAACTAGTTGAATTAATATAACTAGTTTATTTTTAGTAAATGCTTAGTTGAACTAGTTGAATTAATATATAGAACTAGTTTATTTTTAGTAAATGCTTACTTTGAACTAGTTGAATTAATATAACTAGTTTATTTTTAGTAAATATTTAGTTGAACTAGTTGAATTAATATATAGAACTAGTTTATTTTTAGTAAATGCTTAGTTGAACTAATTGAATTAATATAACTAGTTTATTTTTAGTAAATGTTTAGTTGAACTAGTTGAATTAATATATAGAGCTAGTTTATTTTTAGTAAATGCTTAGTTGAACTAATTGAATTAATATAACTAGTTTATTTTTAGTAAATGCTTAGTTGAATTAATAGAAGTAGTTGAATTAATTGAATTAGTAAGTGTTTAATGTTTCGCCTAATATGAACATAGGAAATGTCGTCTGACGACGGAAAAAATTTCATTATGTGCCAATACTGTGAAGACCAGCGCCGCTATGATGAAATTTCCTTGTTGATGGTAGGCGGTTCAAAGATCAAGCTGGATGAGACTTTCGAATTCGATCTGAAGAAGTCACAACGACAAGTCTGTTTTCGTAATTAAGCATGACTTATATATGCTTGATTTGCTCGACTTATAATTTTTAATTTTCACTATTCTACTAGCGCATCCCCTGCCATGCAAGAATTTTTGTCTTGGATAAGATAGGTTTCAAAGATATGGAAACTATGGAGGTAAAGAGAGCTTACCTGAAAACTGAGCATGATGGTTATACTTTCAACGTCAAAGTATACAATACACACACGTACACCTATTTTGAATGCAAAACTTGGCAAGCACTATGCAAGGTTTACGCATTTGAGCCTGGTATGGTTATCACCTTTGCTATTCGTCCGGGAGATGATATTGAAGGTAATAGAAACATATGGGTCGATGTGCAGACGCCTCCAGTTCTACCATTATGTGAGTTCTTCTCAACTATATTTTTGTCTTTGATATTGCTTATTTCAAAAATAACTGACAACTAATTTCTATTGACAGCTTATCTCCATTCAACCAAACATGTCCGGCGCTTGGTAGACAGGACCTACTATTGTCCTGGAGCTGAACTAAACTGCGAGGAGATAAGTCATTATGTTTCATGGCTTGAGGATCTTCACACTGTCAAGACAAATTTTCTTCCTGCACTTAGAAATGTTAGTACTCAAAACGTGTGACCAATAGTGATGGTATTGAACTACGGTCACATCTATTTAGGAATGATGGTAAGATATTTACTTTTTGTCCTCAGTGCATATTTTGCATACATATTTTTTTTGCTAAACTTTCATTGCTAAGTATATTAATTAAGTACTATACGATGTTCTTCAACAGGACTCCGATGACAGCAGTGCCTCGGGGATCGAGACTAAAGGTCGATGTCAATTATTAGCTTACGCCAAGATATCCTCGCATTGCACATGAATGCATTCAGGATTTCTAGAAGCGATGAATGCTTAATAGTGAAAGATTGGAGGAAATTTGTTAATGATCGCAGAGAAGTATTAGGGGGCAGCAATAAGAAGCGCAACCCACGATTAGGAGACAGGTTTATCGGCATGCTCCAGTATGATCAATCAGGAGAGCTATACATGTTTTATGCTATTTTACCAGAGAGAGAGTAGCTAGCGGGAGTGATTCACTAGTTCTTCATGCTGCTCTTAATTAGTACTTGTCCTTTCATGTCCGTGTTCTTCGCTCGAACTTAAGTGATTTGCTTTTGTGGTGTTATATATGAACGCTTATAATATCATGACAATCATGTTGAACTCGATGATTGGTTCTACTAGAAATTCTATTTATATATATATGCATAACGTACAATGTGTAGTATCGTAAAATAGCAAAAACGAAAAAGAATTTAAATGGAAACACAAAATTAAATGAAAAGAAATCATAAAACTAAAACCAACTAAATTTATAATACCGGTTGGTATTACCAACCGTATTAAAGGGCTCCAGTTCCCTGAGCTGCTCGCGTTTATTGTGGTTGCTTTTTAAGACCTGTCAGCACGAACCGTACTAAAGAGGAGGGGGCTTTAGTGATTATAATTTAGTGCTTAAGTTATGTAACCCAAGACTAAAAACGCCTTACGAACCGGTGCTAATCCACGGTTCTGCACTAGTGTGATGATGTGTGTCGCGTCTCTTTGTGTGCTTGCCTTTTGGTGCTCGGCCGACTGGGCGACGCCATTCATAACTATATCTGTATTGGGTATTTAGGTGACGGCCGGACCAGGGATGGAAGCGAAGTGTAGGCGTCCGAGTGGAGCGATTTAGTTCCGGTAAGGCCTGGGTGACGGATTGGTTGGTACGGTGGCGGCGTTGATCTCAGTCCATGCGGATACAGAGAAGGGAGGCATTGCTTTGGCTTTGCGGTATTTAAACGTTGGGACCGCGCCATGAACATGGCGTTGGATTGTCTAACGTTTCCATCCAAACAACGCCGTTTGCTGGTGTTTTGATCCACGGCAATAGAGTTGCCTTGTACTTACTCCAGCTGGCAGAGGAAAGTGCATGTTAAAGAGGCGGGTTCCTTCCTCCTCCCCATTGATTGCTATGCACCCCAAAGGTCCTGCTAGCAAGGAAGGGACCGCCGGGGCAGTGCGCCAGATGCCGGCCGGGACAGACAGACAGCGAGGGCTCACTCTATTCGCTCTCATTCTCACGTTACCCTACCAACACAAGACGGACCCATGATCATCAACGACGCCATGTGTAAGTGTAACGCAGTAGCTGGTGGCTACGCAGTGTGCTGCGCCACGCACGGCGGCCCACCCGCAGCCTCGCTGCCTGTCGACGGCGGGGCCCCGGAGCCGCGCGAGCGACAGCGACAGCGACGGGGCGGGGCATGCAGAGCCGCACACGGGCGCGAGCGCACGGACAGACACGAAAGGAAGCCAAGTGAATCGCGGGCGGGGCCGGGCCCGACGACACCGCAGCGGCCAGCGAGCAGATGCCAACGCAAGCGAGCTACGCAGGCAGGTACGCTCCTTTTCATCACGCGGTTTCCTCCTCCTTTCCTTTCCTTTTCTCCAACGGCTTCCTTCCCCCGATCACGGAGAGCGGCGCAGGTGGGTGGGCTCCAGGCCCGTAACGGTTTCCAGCTTCGGCTCCCAGCGCGCCGCGGCGCGTCGCCGTTACGTTACGCAAGCTAGCTGTAGGCTGTAGCTAGTGCGGACGGCGCGGTGCGTGTCCAGTCGAACGCCGGGTGCGTGCGTGCTCTCGCCGGCATCCTACTCCATGCATCGTCAATGGATCTGCTGGACTAACTAAAGCAATTCATTCTCTCGAAAGTCAAAGTATCACATGGCCGATCATTCCAAGCCCATGTCAACGCCAATCATTCCATCAGTGCTTAACAAACGCCGCCTATCCTTTTCGAGTAGTCTACTTATCGAGTATGTATCGGTGTTGGTGCAGGGGATTGCTTAGGCCGGTCACAATGGGCAAAAACATAAGCTAGTAACTTACACACTTCCTTAGACTATGTTACTACCTCCATAGTGGGTAGGAACATCTATGTAGTGTCATGCAACGATGTATTTATTAGGTTATAGACTCATTGTTTCTTGGAGTGTGTGATGTTCCGGTAACTTAGCTAGTTACCACAAGCACCTCTCTCTTCATTAAATATGTGCCACATATAGGGATGTAAACGGATCGGATCGGATCGGATAATGCCTTTACCATATCCTTTACCACATTTTTTTGTCGGATTCGGAGCGGATCGGATAATGACCGGATGCGGATTCGAATACGGATTATATAGGACTACGGATTCGGAGCGGAAGCGGAGCGGATTCGGACCGAAAGCGGATAAATAAAATCTATGTACATCTTGTCCATAATATCTATCATGATCTATGCAAAGAAGAACAATATATAAGAAACCAATCAATTTTTATTGATAAATGAGATTAATAACTTACACGCTGCACCAGGCAAGACATTAGCCATCATAGGTTCATAGTGTTCTCTGGTTCATAACAGAATATGTTATATACTATGTAAGTGAGCTTGTACAGTACGTGTTCTCAAGTCTATTTTCTGCGCTTGTACGTACATTTTATGTGTACAGTCATACGGCGGTGCTATTAGGTTTAGGGTTATATGATATTTATATGTGGTGATCCTGATCAGTGATCTAATTGGGTCGTTGGGCTTGTCGATCGGACCAAATTTATCGGATAATCCTATTTGATAACACCGGATAATCCGCAAAAATACCGGATAATCCTCATCCGTCGGATATTATCGATACCATATCCGCTACCATATTCGTCAGATATCCGGTTAACAATTATCCGTATCCGCACCCGTATCCGTCGGATTTGTGAAAGTGCATACCATATCCTTAAAAACGGATGCGGATGCGGATTCGGAACGGAAATTATCCATACCATATACATCCCTAGCCACATAAGCAAAGTTGTATTGGAGTGTGTGATGTTACTCCTAAGTTCTTCCCCATTGTGACCAGCCTTAGAGCAAATGCTTGCACAGACGAGATTAAGCTGGACCTCGCTTTTTGGCGCAATGCATCGCAGGCTGTCCCTCTCTTTTCAGTGACAGCAGCATGGCCAACCGACTTTCGAGTGAAAAATACATTTCAAATGGTGTTTGTTTAGATAATAAGAAAAAAAATAAGGCTACATACGCCGCAAGGTCCACAATAATGCATTTCCAAAACAAATGTCAAGCACACCCACCAATAATACCTCCATTAAAAAAAACTTTAAATCAACTAAAACCATGACAAGTAATTAATTTGGACCGGAGGAAGTATTTAATCAAATACTTTGGTCATGATGTTTCGGGGAAAAAACGTGTATCGTGTCGAGCATAAGAGTATCTACAATCGGGCGCCTCAAACCGGTCTCAAATATCGGTCACGAAAATCTGACCCAGCCGGGCGCGTCAAACGGCCCTCAAACGCTCGGACTGTTCGGTGCCCCTCATATCCAACCCAAATATGGGACGGATATGAGGCACCCGGGCACGCCCGCCACGTCGGCCCGGCCCTCCCGACCCCACTAATATCCCCAATCCAGAAACCCTAACTCACTCCACTCTCGATCCGTCTCTTCTTCCTCCCTCCAATTTTTCCGATTCGATCCACTCCAACGACTCTGATGGCGGCGCGACCATGTCGAGCGCCTGCAGCCGCTCCCCCTATGACTCCGACGACGAGCTAGCCCTCTGCATTGCCATCGAGAGGTCCAAGGTGGACACGGGTGGGAATTCCGGATCGGCCTCGCCTCTCCCCCGTCGGCGCAGCATGGAAGCCGGTGCTGGCTCCTCCCAGCCCGTGCTTGGCTCCGTGCGGGCTGCGCAGTCCGCGCCTCCCCCATGCCATCCTCTGGCCCCACCGTCTGTTGCTTCCCCATGCGGGGCAGCGGTGGGGGCTTGTGCCCGCCCAGCAGGCATGGACATGCACGCCGGAGTCGGATGCGCGCGCCGCCCGCCGCGAGACGTAGCGGGCAAGGAAGAGGGACGCGCCGGAGAGCTTCGTCCGCCACCACTGTGAGTTACCCGCGGAGACCGACGAGGACGAGCGGCTCCTTGTGTGGGTCTACCGTCGGTCGTTTACAACAGCGGAGACAGACGCTCGGCGGCTCCGCCGGAATAATGCGAATGCTCTCATGCTAGCTATCGAGCAGTCCGAGCACGAGGCCAGGAAGAAGTCGACGGAGACAGCTCAGCTGGCGAAGCTCAAGCGCCAGCGCAACCGGGCCGCCCGACGCCTCAAGGGCCTCATCATCGTCTCCTCCTCCTCCGGCGATGAAAACGGCTCCTTGTCCGACGACTCGGGCGATCCTCCACCAGCCACCGACGGCTACAGCTGCGCCGGCGACCGGAAGGGAAAGGGTCCGGCCCGAAAGTGGTGAAGATCCGCTTTTCTTCAATTTAATTTCGAGTTATAGAAACGTTTGTGGTCGGTTGAACATCCGATCGTGATCTTTTGGCGAAAGTATTATGCTTGCCTATGTATGTTTGCTGATCTGTATAGTTTGATCGGCGTTGCATGGTTTAGTATGGAAATAGGGGATCAGATATGAGATACACGAATGTGGGCGATGCTATTCCATGCGCGTTCGCGAGCGTTTGAGGGGTCATATTTGCCATTTGCGGTTGTAGATGCTCTAAGACCATCTACCACAATAGGTTGCAAAATTGAGCTCTCAAATGTCCGCGAAGGCATCCGGACACGCCCATGGACAGTGACCGCGCGGGGCTTAAATTTTAGTATTACATGCAGGGCCATGTACGACGACCATCCCGTCCGTCTTGGGCCGTCTATGCTGTCAAAACACACCGAAAATTGCTCATACTTCAGATATTCACATATGTATTAGTCCTACCTCACCGCGTGACAAGCTAGCGACCGGCTTAAATTGCTGAGTCGTCCAAAAGCGATAACTTTTAACATCATTGCATCCTTTGTTAAGAAGATAGACTGTCACTATGAATCTTCTATGTTTATCACATGGAAGATTCATACCACGGTCTATCTCCTTCATAAGGGAAACTTTCATGTCAGCAGTGCTTTTTATGAATCACAAGGTGTCGATAAAATGAAAATGGAAACATTCATGTCAGTGCTTTTTATGAATCACAATGTGTTGATAATTTTTTTTATGAATCATAATGTGTCGATAAAAATTGATGTACAAAATAAAAATCTACTGCCATTGTAGTAGGGGTATCGATGTATATGAATGAGACAAACTTGACACTCGATAAATAATCATCGGTTGATGAAATGCAGTCTAGTGTCAAGTTAAGTTATCCTTTCGCGCAACGAGAATTGATAGACCTACACAACAGGCATCCGCCAGCGCAGCTATTTTAAGCTGGTTGGCGTCCAACTTGCAGCGATGTGGGATTAAAATTTGGTATAGGAAGGAGGTTCTGTCGCTGCGGGTGGGACCGCTACGACCTGCGGTGGGGTCGTGGACACGCCAGGGCATGCCCGGGAGCCCCATATCCGTCTCATATTTAGGCTAAACATGAAGGATATCGATCAGCCCGAGCATTTGAGGCGCCCGTCTGGATCAAATTGTGACCGCTCAGTGACCGGGCAGGACGTCCAGGTGTTTGAGGGCGGTTTGGGTCGTCCGGGCTATAGATGCTCTAAGCCGATGGAAGATAACGGAAAGTTAGGCATCCAGTTGAGCTATGGCTAACTCTCACGAGTCTTGGACGCAGAATGCATGCACGTGACCCAAGTGTAAAGCGCGTCGTGACGAGCCCAAAAAATCGTTGCGGCCCGAAAGAGCAATTCTACACGAGCGCTCTCTCTTCGTGCCAAACATTTGGTACCATATATATTCATGCTACCAGTACCTTTTCAAGGGTAACCAAGGCAACCTAACAAAGCACGCAGGGTACAACACGAAAGGTATATGGACTTATTGGGGAATTAAACGTGCACCACCACCGCAAGAAATGCTTTTCTTGCCATGTACCCATGCCCACATGACCATTTGCGCGTGAATGATACCGTCGTTGATCCAGTCATGCGCATGGCATGATTTTCGGGTACTGACTTTTTCATGTTAGGCGTGTCCTCATATCTTGTTAGGAGTACCAAGTACATCTAGCACGTGACTCTGTGTTCAAGTCACGCCGTTTGTGTGATTTCGGGATGTTTTCATTGGACACAAGTACTATCCACTACAACTACAAAAAACACTACAACCATTCAGATACAAAAGAACTCTTTTTTTCTGGTATTTACAAAATAACTTTTAACTTGTGATCAACAAAATATGAGCAATATGCCACATGCGAATCCATTAGTATAATTTTTCGAAATGTTCCACCAACCGCTATGAGTGAGAGGCAAGAGCCGAAAATTTTGGTTATATGATGGAGTAATTGGCTCGCGAGCGAGCCAATGCCGCGTTAAACTGAATGCTAGGACAGTTCAACCAAGGTCTATTAGCTAGGTTGGTGGTAAGTAACCGGCCTAGTGTATAAGAGCATCTACAACCGAAACCCTCATATCGTCTTAATATGTTCGGCCGGACAGTCCGGTCACTGCCTGGCCACAAATTTGCCACCCAACTCGACCCCTCGAACTGCCCTACAAGCCCGGGTTGTCCGAAACCCCCAAACCCAACGGACGGGGCCACCACAACAGATACGGCCCTCGCTAGACCACCCCCGTCCCCACATATATCCCACATTGTATCAAACCCTTGTAGTCCACGCACTTTTCGACTGCTCCGATTCCACCGCGTGTCTCCTTGCCTCCCTCCAACATGTCTGGCTCTGGCAATGAATCCGGCTTTAGTGACTGGGATGGGATATTGAACGAGGACTACGTCAGCAGAGCCCCGGGCGGCGAGGAACTCGAGCTACGCGCCATCCTCGGTGGTCCGGCAGGCAAGCTCCATGGTCGACCATGTCAGGTCGTCTCGTCCTGGCCCCAACCCATCGCGCTCTGCGGTTGTCCCCTCTGACAGCTGCTCCTCGCAACCCACGATGGGTGCTTGTGCGAGCACCACCTAGCCTACGAGTATGACATCCGCTCCTAGATTCGGCACCGCTGCTCACATTTTTTTGAATTTATTTCAGGCCTTCAGGCGATGTGCATTTAGTGGGAGGAGACGTTCCGGTCGACTACGAAGGCATCTGTGGCGGCTTCGTCAATCTCAATATGATGTGCTGGCTCAGTCTCTTGGAGGTGCTCATAGGAGTAGAGTGTGCGTGCATGCGTTCGTAGGGGTGAGTGTATGTGCGTTTGGGTTTGTACCCTGTTAGAAAAAAGATCTAACGCCTTGTGCCACATCAGAGACCCTGCTACATCGTGTCATCGACAAACCCTCCATCAAGCGAGCCAGATCTGACATGGCCCAACTAGGGAAGGGTATGATGACCCTGGCATGTTTTCAAAGAAGCACCAAAGACCAGGGCCGGGCCGGCAATATCTTGGGCCCTGTGCCAAACTTTAAAATGGGGCCTATCTTTTGAAGGCAGAGCTACAAAGAAAAAAATTAGGTGGTTAAGCTAAATGAGAGACGAGATTATTTTTCCGAAATCATATATAGTAGTATTTCAGTAATCCATAAAAAAATAGTAGTATTTCAGTATATATAGTAAATACTCGGCACCTTTTGTTTCATTGATTACGAGATCAGCAGATTCATCCCTGCAACAAGGTCAGCTCAATGGTGCCTAGGAAAACAGAAGAGAACAGAGGGTTAAAGCCAACCTTGGTCCACTGAATCACTTGATGGAAGCCATCAAACCATTTCATAACTGGCACTAAAATAGAAGGGGAAGTACACTGAAAATTTGGACAGCATATAAACTACTCCCTCCGTTCCAAAATAGATGGCCCAAATTTGTACTAACTTTGGTTAGTACAAAGTTGGGTCATCTGTTTTGGAATGGAGGGAGTAAAATTTAGACAGCCTATGCACTGAAATTTGGATAACACCAACACTGAATTTTCGGACAACAAAACACTGAAATTTGGACAGCACATACACTGAATTTTTGGACAACAAAACACTGAAATTTGGACAGCACATAACCTGAATTTGCATAGCAAGAGGAATGAATTTTGGACAACAATCAACAATACTGAATCACTGAGCTGCTCGTACGCCATCAACAAGATTGGCGAAGCACATAAACTGAATTTGCATAGTAAGAGGAACTGCGGCGCTATGAAGTCTGGATGAGATTGATTTTGTTTTGCCGAGGGGAGACGAACTGTTGCCGACACGCCGTGTCACCCGTCGCCAGCGGCAGGATTCCTGTAGGCTGCAGCGAAGCGAGTGGCTTTTGCGATAGATCCGACGATCGACGCCTCTACTCACATGGACGCGATAGCAGTCCAGCGCCATGCGTGGCCCAACGCCCACGAGCAGTATACAGGCCTATGTGAAAATTTGGGGGCCCCAGAATTTATGGGCCCTGTGCGGGCCGCACATTCTGGACAACTATGGGCCCGGCCCTGCCAAAGACATTGTTCAGTTCAATTCCACATACTCCCTTCGATTGGGTTTGTAAGTCGGGCACAATTTTTAGGCCTTACAAACATGACTAGTGAAACATGTGTATATCTTTAGGTTCCTCATAGTATGAAGTTTATTAGCATTTTTTATGTCATATTACAAATATTTTATTGGTCAAATGAAGATCCAAATATCCATGCCCAACTTATACGCGCAACTAGAGGGAGTACTATCAGTTTCAAATGCCACAACTATGATATAATGGAGAAGTGGACATATCTCAGATGGTTAGGTTCCATGTGGTGAAACCAGACTAGCAGGATTTAAGTTCCTAGACTTCGCACTCGTGCTCATTCATTGCAAATTTGTTGGTAGCTTACCAAGCTGACCGTTTGGTTGGTGCACTCATTTGCGATTGTACTATCTTAAAAAAAACTATGGCATTATATCGCATATAACTTTTTTTGAGTTGCTATTATACCACCTATACTAACATGCTTTTTTTATGGGACTAATATGCTTTTTAAGGAAAAATATTATTGACATAGTAACTCCCACCTTTTCCTTAAATGTCGCCGCACTTGCGTTTGTGGATTGCCACGAACGAAGCGTGGCAAACTATTGGCTACGGATCGAACCACAAATGAAGCGTGGCGAACTATTGGCCATGGACCGGACATGTGTGCCTGCCGGTCGTAGGTCGAGACGAGGGCCAACATTCGTCGCAGTAGTTTTGAAACTTTCGCCGGAGTTAAGTTGAAGAGGGGGAGTGACTCGCCGGCGCGGCGAAAGAGACCCACCTTGGCCCTATGCATCGATCGTGCTGCCGTGCAGATCAGAAAAGAATTCCGCGACACAAGAAGGGTATGAGCCGTGGACAGGGTCTCCCTCTCCCACGGCAGTTGGCGTAATACGGTAATCCGCGACGGAATCGACGCGTGCGGGGCCCACCCGGTCTCCCCTCTCACTATCCACAATGGGCCCACAGTCAGGGAACGCACGCGCAGCTGCCAGCGCGGCCCACGCACAGCTAGCCGGATCCGACTCACACACCTTCCTCCGCTCCTTCCTCCTCCGACTCGCCAATGGAGGCTCATCCTCTGTCTATAAATACCCGACGTCTCCCTCTGGAACGAACCTGCAACCACCGCAGAGCACGCCATTGATCGAATCAAGCCAATCCGAGCCGAGAGTTTCTTCTCCGTCGCTAGCGCCGCCAAGCAGACGGCGACGATGGGCAAGATCAAGATGCCGGCCCTCTTCCGCCGCCGCTCCTCCTCCAAGTCGCGCTCCGCGTCGCCGCCGCCGCCTACTCCCAGGGAGGAGCAGCGGGAGGAGAACAGGCCGGCGTCGGGCGCGGGGTCCCCGGCGCGGTCGGCGGAGGAGGAGATGGAGCGGGTGTTCCGCAAGTTCGACGCCAACGGCGACGGCCGGATCTCGCGGCCGGAGCTGGCGGCCCTCTTCGAGAGCCTGGGCCACGCGGCCACGGAGGACGAGCTGACCCGCATGATGGCGGAGGCGGACGCGGACGGCGACGGCTTCATCAGCCTGGAGGAGTTCGCGGCGCTGAACGCGACGGCGGCCGGCGACGACGAGGAGGACCTGCGGCTGGCCTTCAAGGTGTTCGACGCGGACGGAAGCGGCGACATCTCGGCCGCGGAGCTGGCGCACGTGCTCCACGGCCTGGGCGAGAAGGCGACGGTGCAGCAGTGCCGGCGCATGATCGAGGGCGTGGACAAGAACGGCGACGGGCTCATCAACTTCGACGAGTTCAAGGTCATGATGGCCTCCGGCTTGGCCGCCAAGATGGCCTGATCCCTCCATCCCCTTCTCGATTCAGCGATTTCGTCCTCGCTCCTTCCCTCTCGCGTGCGGTACGGTGCGGTGCAGATTAAGTGCGAATTAAGTGTACATAATTCAAGGATTAAAGGGCGGCCATTAGAGCGTGCGTGCGTGCGTTAGTAGATTCTTTGGTTTCTTTCTTTTCTTGTTGGTGCCGAGTAACCAAGCTGAGAAGAGGTACGGTTTGGCCACCAGTCACCAAGCTGAGCCGAACATTGCAATCCCAAAGCGGAACCCTTTGGCCAGGGTAGTAGTTTAGAAAAATAAAATGCACAGTACTATTCAAAGAGTTGGTTGTGAAATTTTGAAAAAAAAAATGTTCGTTAATTTTTCTATACAATGTTAGATATTCGTTTTATATAATATTCGGTGTATCTTTGAAAAAAGTTAGCATGTATTTGCAAAAATGTTTAAAAGCATGTATATTTCAAAATTGTACAATGAGTATCAAGAAAATGCTATGTATTAATAAAAAAATTATAACGTGTATTGAAAAAGTAGACATGCCATATAAAAACCCAAAAACCTTATGAAGAAAAAAACAAAGAAAACTAACATAAATAAATAATTAACCATTAATATAAAAAGAAAGCCACAATTGTTAAAAACATAGTAAACAAAGAAAATAGTGCCCAGACTTCCCCTAAATAAAGGATCACACCTCTCGAGGAGCAAATAATTAACCTTTGGGAGCTTCACTTGGTGTGGGCTAGGAGTGTGCCACTTGGCACACGCTCAGCCACTGCCACGTGTCACGCTTTCGGCGCTTCCTTTGAATTTTAATTTTTTTCTGTAGGCGATTTAGGCTATTAGATGATTTTTTTTCGCCTTCTCGGACTTCCCCACGATTTTTAGCCAAATTGTTTTTCGAAAAGTTCTTTTTTTTGGGGCGAAAAACCCGCTTTTTGATCGGGTTGTGGTCTCCGGGCGAAAGCCTTGGTCCGTTCCAGGACCGGTGATGGTTGTGGTGTGTCGTTGTTACTTTGTTGAGTGCTTCACAGGTGGAGACTTGGCTTGGGTTTTGTTTGTGGTTCTTCGGTACTTGCCGCTGTTCGAGTTGATCTTCGTGCATGCTATGTACGCAGCCGCGGGCGAATCCAGGATGACGGCTTTCTCGGGACCGATCGAGTCCCGCTATCCACTCGCCGTCTCCTCTTAGGCATCGAATGGGTGGGTAGTGTGTCTGCAAGGAAATTCCGGTTGGAGTTGTTGCGCTTCGAGGAGTCCGACGTTTATTCTGACACGCCTAAATGATTGGTTTAGGATAGGACTTTTTGCGGTGTATTTGTAATTGTCGCGGAGGAGTGTGGAGTTTGTGCTACACTTGTTGTTCGTTGTAACTTGTAAGCTGTAATTTTTTGTGCAAGTTTTTCGCTTTCTATAAAAATATGGCGTACTTTCCGAAAAAATCCCCTGAATAGTTATTTCTTTCGTTCTTAGAAAATGGAAAGCCTGAGTATTTATGTGCCGTTTCCTAGAAGAAAATGACAGAGAAGAGCCCAAAGCACAGCGATATCGACTCAGGTATTACATGGGCCTTTGCGCAAAAAAGGTATTACATGGGCCTAGAGCGGCCAATAAATTACTGTGGGCTAGTCGTGTGTAGCCGCGTGGACACATACCTGGACCGGGCTCTCGGGACTCTGGAGCAGGAGGAGGTGCGGCCATTGTCTAAAAAAAAAAAAGACCGAGAAGAGGGGCGGCCATGGCGCTCGCATCGGGCTCCGGCAGCGGCGGCGGGAGCGACTTCTCCGTGATGGTGATAGGGTCCGACTTCGCGGTGGACGCCGGCGCGGCGCTCCTCGCCTCCCCCGCCGACCGCGAGGAGTGGCACGACTGCGTGCCGGACCTCGGCGACGACTTCTCCGACCTCGAGGAGCTCCAGGTCGTCCGCGTGCAGGGCGCGGACAGATCCGGCCGGCCCGTCGTCCGGGTCGTCGGCAAGTTCTTCCCCGGTGCGCCCAACACCTCCCGTTACTTTACCCTCCTCTTCTCATCCTGGGATTTATCGGGTGGTGGTTGGGGATTGCTGGTGCGCGTCTAGGGTTTGGTGCGAGTTATCCGACGAATTCTTTGCTGTTAGCTCGTAGCTGCATTCCTCGAGTAGGTATGGAGTGAGAAATGCATGCTATGCTTAGGATTTGAGTATATTTATGTCTCGAGCAAATTAGCAATTCTATTGTGACTGGTTGTCAGAATTGAAAAATTCTGGATTTTGGAGAGGCACGGTTCATGATTGTTCATTTCCATAGTTATCTGCTCTGTATGTGGCTTCTTTGCTAGTGTTACTATCCCCTGTTGGTCTAGTTTCAGGTTTGATAACCGATTCAGTACTGCGAGTTAGTTTTACTTTTATTCTCAAAATTAGTTGGCAGACTCGAGCGTACCATTTTATAAGGAAGCTGGCATGGATGGTTCCTTTCCATGTCATATCGGCCTAAGTCCTAACTTCCAGTTGGATAACCGGTGCAGTATGATAATTAGCATTATTTCTCAAAACCTGCTCACAGACACGATCACCATTTGACACTATAGCTACCAAGGGAGGTTCACAACTTCTACTGCACACTTGATGTTCCAATGCTACAAGCTCTGCCGCTAATGTGATATTAGTTCCTGCCACTCCCTGTAACACTCACATGGCATTTTATTTTGGTATTCCAGCTCCTGTTATAGATGGTGGACGTCTGAAGAGGTATGTGTTTCACAAGCTCCGCACCGAGTTGCCAGAGGGTCCATTCTGCATCTTGTACGTACACACCACTGTACAATCAGATGATAACAATCCTGGAATGACAATCTTGAGGGGGATTTATGAAGAGCTTCCAGCCGAATACAAGGAAAGGCTGCAAATATTCTACTTCCTGCATCCCGGGCTTTATTCCTGGCTCGCCATGGCCACACTAGGCAGGCTCTTCTTAAGCGGAGGGTCAGTTTTCTCTCATACAGTTCTTGATCATTAAAAATGCTCAAACATGTTGGGTTGTTTTATAATGATAGCCAGGAAACTTGAATACCGGTTCATAAGGAGCTTGCTTCCAACAACATAAGGAAACTAGTAAATAATTGTATAGTGTATACAAGCATTATAGTTTTTGTTTACCTTCTCTGGTTTGTGAATAATTTTGCCGAATAGGCTTCCAGGGTTGTGTTGTGCCGTTCATGAATCATAAGAAGTAATCTATACTTGTGACCACTGTTTTAAATATCGGCCGATATTTAAGTTAATCGGCCAGTTAATCCTGATTCCGTAGGTCACGGGTGCGATAACAGCATATCCTTTGCGTTAACTGGTCTAGCGGATTAACTGGCTGTCAGACCGATGTATCAGCTATAAGGCCGATTTATCCCACTAAGCCAATTGACTGGAGAGAGAAATTTGTGCCCAGAAGTTTGGCCCATTCCCTCCTTTACCCCAAAACTAGGTGTTTACGTCACAGCCTGTTCCCTCCCTTCTCACTCTCCCCTCCCCTCCCGTAGTAGTAACCCTCGTTGGAGGAGGCTGGAGCAGCAGCCGCCGCCCCACTCTCCAAGCAGCAGCAGCCGCCACCCCTCTCCGAGCAGCAATCTGATCTATGCTATGTGCTGCTGCTGCTGCTGCTTATTGCCTCTCCTTTACTGCTGCTACTGCTATGCTATATGCTGCTCCTGCTGCTTATTGTCTAACGTGGTGTAGCACAGTAGGAGTATTTGACTATTTGTTTATATGTAGCAACCCGTGGCTGCTTCTAGCGCTGCAAATGCTTCATATTTGAATCAAAGATATATAGATATGGCTGTAATTAACCTATCGATAAATGGGTTACCGTTAAATTCAGTTAATAGGCCGATTCCCCGATTAATCCCTACTCCTCACCCGACAGAGCAGCTACAAGTTACCGATATCCTGAACATTGCTTGTGACAGGCAAATTGCAGAGACCATCAACTCATTCACTTGTTGATTTGTTACGGTTCAGTCTTGTGTACTTGACTAGATATTGATGGGAACACACAGTACTGGTACTTTATAGTCCCATTTATGTTGAACTCGTGTCATTTGAGTTTGTTTACTCAGAACTAAAAGGCCGCTCACTCCTAGTGCAGCCAAACTGCATTACTGCACCCACCTTTCAGTATATACTAACTCACATTTCAAAAAAAAAAAAAAAGTATATACTAACTCACTTTTATTGGTTGTCCATTGCAGGTTGTATTGGAAAATCAAGTATGTTAGTCGGCTGGAGTATCTATGGGGGGACATAAAAAAGGGTGAAGTTGAGATTCCAGATTTTGTTACTGAACATGACAAGATCCTTGAGCACCGACCATTGACAGACTATGGTATAGAACCTGACCCTCTGCATCTTGCTGATATACCTGCTGCGGGGTACTCGCTTGGTAGGTATGAAGACAAATGGTCTCCTGAAGATCGTTGGAATTCTCGCAATTATATGTGACATTTTGTGCTGTTGAAGGCTTGCAAGTTCTGTGTATATATGGCATAGCAAATGGCGATGCACATGGATTGTAATGGAAACTTTGTTTATAATAAGGTAGTGTCTCAAATTGTGGGCGTGTATGGCATATTTGTAGAGACAATACCAAATGGAAGACAGATTGGGCATAAAAACTGATGTGATTTGATGTTGTCTTGAGTGTCAGATTAGCACTTTGTTTCCGTGTATGCAAGCACAGGTTAATTCATGCCATTCTTTTGTAACATCACACAGCTAGACCAGGAAAATATGTCGACAACTTGTTTGGAGTCTGAGATTAAGATCTCATAAAGCATGTCTACACCATTTTATTGCAGAATTGTAGCAAAACTAAGAATGGCTACCAGGATTATAAGAGGACTAATTTTTAGAGAGCTCTCGGCATCTTGTTGTGGCAGCAACAACGGCATTTATCAGCGTGCCGCGAAACGAACCCTTCTCGAGCTCATGAACACCAGCTATGGTAGTTCCTGCAGGGGAAGTGACCTGATCCTTCAGCTGCCCTGGATGTTTACCTGTCTCGCTAACCATGGTTGCAGCACCTAGCACCTAAACAGCAGATCATATGACAAAAAGAGGTAATGAGAAAGTAGAAGATCAGCAAATGACAAAAATAGGCTACTGCAAACTTGAGATCATAATATCATAATTGTTGATATGGTAGAATGCAATGAATCATAATGCGCAAAGGAACTATGCACATCCCAGCTTAATAACTATGCGAGATAATGTCCAATGGACTATGTAAAATAACAGAATATTGAATGGATACGTACTGTCTGAGCTGCAAGACCAAGAGCAAGATCCCGAGGAAGCCCAGCAGCAACTCCACCATCAGCCATGGCCTCTATTGCCAAGAAAATGTAGGCCGGACCACTACCACTGTATTCAAATAGATGGAAATGCATGTTAATTCTTGAGCCAATCACGGCCTATTTTTGGCATTGCTTCCTTAATGTTTCATATAGAATATGTTACATACCTCAAGCCAGTAACTGCATCAAAATATTTTTCTTCGGCTGTCCAAACTTTTCCAATGGCACTAAATAAGCTTTTGACACGGTTTTCATCATTCTCGGTAGCCGTCTCTCCCAGACACATCACTAAATACATGAAGCAACATCAGCAAGAAACACTCAACAGTATAAACTGTGTGAAAAATGGCATTACCAAATTATAGTAATACTACCTCCAGTTAGTAAGTTCTACTAGCATAACCAAATTTCTACCACTAATAGAAATTCATAACATCAAGGAATGGTAGTCCTTTTACTTGAAAAAAAATCAAAGGGGATAATGTGCTGCCCATCTCAAATTCAAAGTTTCAGCCGTGGTAGATAATAATGAATCAACAAAGCATACTGACTATTGAAGATTTTAGAAGTAAAATAACTAAAATTTTCCATTAGGTAAACCTTGGTATTGCAGAGGCACCAATAATAGAAGAGAACAGAAACAAAGGAACAATTGAGAGGTCATGTTTGAATTAGTCATTAAGCATAGCAATGGAGCAAATAAATGGGATAATACTACCTAGCATTCATTTAGACTCATCACCTGAACAAATAAGAGTAACATTTTTTAAGGTATCACTAGAGAGATCACCACACAATTCTTGTCAAGTGATAGCTTCATAAGAACGATTAGTTGACAATAAACAATATTATGTGTGCAGTTAACAGAATGCATGTCAAGAGGTGAAGCCTAGAGGAGATGAGTCAGCATATATTACCTGATGCTGCTTGTCCGACAGCAGAGGGAGTGTTTGGCATTACTCTAATAATTCGGTGCTGACCAGACCAATCCTGGAACCAAAAGAGCAAAAACAAAATGAAGATTTCTCCTGTATGTGGATATATACTGTAACATAAGTGTCAATCCTGTTCTTATGGAGAGAAAATGGTGCATTGCCCAACTTGTACAATTTTGATGGGGGCAATTTAACCCAAATTACAGTTTGAGAAGTTGAATAGGCCGTGAATGCACACCGACTGACCTGCAAATCTTTCATCTTGATGCCAGCTGCAATGGACACCAGAAGCTTTTCCTCAGACAACAAGGGCTTGAGCTCAACCAGAACCTGTTTCACTGCAATTTCATAATCTCATCAGCGTGCAAAACAAAAGCCCAAATCGTTAAATTGAGGCTTCAGCGATTGCTTTCAGTGACTATGCAAATACTATGTCTAGAACAAGCGTTTGCGAGACCCATCAGTGATTGATTGATTGCCTTCGGGGGCTGAAAATACGCACTTACCAATCTGGGGCTTGACGGAGATGACGATCACATCACTGTCGTCGACAACCTGAGACGAGAAGGAAAGAAAACATCACGTGAGACATGGAGTGGCTGTCGAGCTTGAACACGTGACGGGCAGACAGACAGAGATACTTGGCTGCCTCGAGTACACGGGGAGGGGGGAAGGCGAGGTGAATCAGATGGGGGAGGAGCAGCAGACGGACCTGGGCGTTGGAGGCGAGGATGGTGGCGCCGAGGGAGGCGAAGGCGGCGCCGCGCTCGGGGCGGCGGTGGGGCGCGGTGCGGACGGCGGAGGCCGGGAGGACGCCCGACGCGGCGACGCCGCGCGCGATGCTCTCGGCCAGGTTCCCCGCGCCGACGAAGCCCAGGCGGAACGCGTCGCCGCCGTTGGCGGGGGCGGGGGCGGGCGCGGCGGGCTGGGGAGGCGCCGCCGCCATTGCGAGGATTCGAGGGGGATTGGGGAGGGAGGGAGGGAGGGAGGGAGGGCGCGGCGGCTGGAGGCTGCGCTGAAGGGAATTGTTGTTGGCACTGGCACACACGGGTCCGTCCGATAGATGATGACTCGGGGCGGACGGACGCTGGGCTTGGTGCGCTTTCTTCGCCGGACGAAGCGGGGGGCGACACGAAGCGGCCGCGCGTGGTGGCGCTTTCTGCTGCCGCCGTTTGGAACTTTGATGCTGCTGACCCGTCATCATTTTGTGAACGAAATCTCTGGGCTGTTTGGTGTGTTTGTTTGTTTGTTTGGATACGCTGAGTGGCTCAGCCTGCACGACAAAATCTATGGAGAGCAGATGCTGAACAATCACTTTTTTTCATGGTAATACGTGCTTATTTATATCACCCCACATATCAACCTGATAAAATCAAAAAAAAAAAAAAAATAGCCGAACGCTAGATTTTGAACAATGGAACACCAGCCAAGAAGTAAGAGTACAAAAAACCTCTGAGCTTGACACCAGCGCCCGTCATCTGCCTCTGGCACAACCACAACAGTCACTAAAGAAGAAGAAAATGATGGATCATTGATAAGCAGTTTTGCGGACCTCCAAGGTGGCTCGCCAAAGGTGAAACCATTACCGTTGAACGAATCAGACCGGGGCAACACTCCAGACACGCCATCCAACTCTAGATCTGCCACCCCCACGTGACTAAGACGTCGGAGGAGGAAACCATACTAACATCCACATACCATGAACCCAGCATGCGATCCACCATCTTCCAGATGCCGTCGATGCAGAGCACAATCTGCATCCGCTCCTGGATTACCTGCCAAGCTCCGCCCCGGCGCTGGAGCAAACATCGTCGCAACAGCGGAACCCGAGGACACATGTCCACCACGAGGATGACGCCGCTGCACCATCCTTATTTGAACAGACTGCATTCCGAATCCATCCCCAACCATAGGGCCGATCGCCTCGTCGGAGTAGGATCTGAAGAAACTTTATTCAACGCCGCCATAGTCGTCGAAGCGATCAAGACGATGAACATCCTACAAACTAAGCTACTTTGACCTAAAATTATCCACATGCATGAATCCGGCGACACCCCTCATCACCGACAATCGAGGTCATCAGCGGAGGGGAGCCACCGGAGGACGGTGGCATAGGAAGCCCCTGGTGGCGGGCACTAGCGAGATAACTTTTTCTTCCAGAGGAAGAAAGAACGATACACGTACACAACGCTATCTGAACGAACACATCTAGTTGCTAGATTAGCGACACGCAACTCTGTCCCAAATTACTTGTATATCCATATTGACAAATCTGAGACAAGTAATTTGTGACAAACAGAGTAGTATATATGCTCTACACTGTCTAATCTTCATGCAGAAAACTTGACTTTACTACTCATCTTCACATAAGACGTTGCAGACAAATCAAACATCACTCAAAACAGTTCAATGTCAGCTGTCTGAAACGTCTTATAGAAGTAAACGGAGGGAGTAGTAAAGTGCTCTTGTGCCAAAAAGGGCCCCCCGCGTTGTATTCCAAAGCAACGAACACCATACACATAGCATTGCTGGGGCGAGCAGCACATCAAGCCCAAAAGAAAAAGAAGAAACAAATGCCAACAGCGACAACTCTACAAAGCGTGGATGTGAACCGCCACCGCCGCGCCTTCTGGAGACAAACCACCACAGCCCGAGCCTCTGATCTACCGTGTACCAAGCAGCACCTTCAAGAAGGAATGTGACACCAACGACACTGCTGCCTGGACGAGTCCTAGAGTTTCCCCTGGTATGCAGAGGGAAGTGGAGGATGGCTTCCACCGACACCCTCCAAGAAGGAATGGTGGTACCTGCCGGTGTCACCGCATCGGAGCCGGATGAACCGACAAGGATTTCTCCCGCACCTCAAACTCACTGCCCAACCGGAGCTGGCCAGCCAAACCACCGCCCAACACCATGCACCATCGCGGTTGCGCCGCCACCCACCCACCGCCCAACCCTTTTTCGGTAAGTGCTCTTGTGCACTCCAGCACATAAGCACCAGTAATTTGAAAATAATGGTCAAAGGTTTTAGAAAATCGGAAAAAAGTGGCATGCATTGATGAATGTGTTGACTGCTTGCAAAATTTCATCATGGAACAACATTCGTGAAAGTCTTGGCAGAAAAACAAAATCAATGCTTTAAAATTAGCATATTTAAAGCATTGATTTTTTTTCATACCACGATTTCCATGAATGTCATTTCATGATGAAACTTTGCAAGTGATGTAAACATTCATTAATGCTTGCCACAGTAAAGTTAGTTTTGTTTGAATTATTTTACCATTATTTTTGAATTTACTGTTCATCCAGGTTCAAATGTGCTCGGGGGCAAATACTTTCCGTCCACTTTACTAATGCTTGCCTTTCAAGTCCTCCTCTTTACATGATGGATTTGTCATCCTTCATGATGGTTATGGTACCATATGGAATTTGATAAGAATGAGAATGCTTCCTTGGAGGAGTGAACCTAAAAGGGATTATCACCTCATTAATTGGCCAAAATGTTTTCGCCTTAAAGACCGCTGGGATCTAGGGGTGATCAGCTCTAAACTATTGAATATATCTCTCATGGCTATATGGGAAACTCTATTCTGGTCAAGATTGCTTATGAAATTCAATCTTGCTTGCTAAGTATATGTGTGCTTCAGACATTTTCTCTTCCCCAGGATAGGGCAACTCTCAAATATAATGTACTCTCTCGGTCCGGAAATACTTGTCAGAGAAATGAATGTATCTATACATATTTTAGTTCTGGATACATTCATTTTTATTTATTTCTGCGACAAGTAATTCCGGACGGAGGGAGTAGTTGACAATTGACATCATATTAAACACTACTTTAACATGGGGTCAAACCATTCCATGGGCGATGGGTGACTACCTGTTTTTGGATGGATCGGTGGCTGGGTGACACCACTCTCAAGGATCACTTCCCGTTCACGTTCATTATCCATGATTACCCTGCAATTTTGGTCTCATACTGAACTTTCGCCCGTCCTTCGATCAAGAAGATACGTTCCAATGAAACTCAACATAATTGACCTTCTATATACTCCATCCCTTGGTCTCCTGAGCCGTTCGTTTCTTACTCTTCCAACTCCATGCACAACAAACTATCCCAAACGACATATGTTGGCCTTCTAGACTCCATCGCTTCTAGACTCCATCTTTATGGCTTGTTCGGTTGGAGGGGATTGATGAGGATCAAATCCCCTAAAAGGCAAAATCCCCCTCAATCCCCTACAGTTATCTCCAATCCTCTTGGAGAGATGATTAACCAAACAAGGCCTTAAGAAGAATTGGAAATGCCAGCTCTCTCCCAAGCCAACGATTTTCATTTTGCATCTTACCAAGGGCTGGTTGCCATCCAATGGTGCAACTATCAGATTCTTAAAACAGGATGCACCGTCGGATATCGGTGATGTGTCTTGCGGGTTGCTTGAGAATGCTAACCACATTTTTTTTTCTAACGCGCCCCAGCTAAGTCCGTCTAGTTTCTGTGAGATTTTTGGGTTATATTTCTTTGCTTTTTATGAGTGATTTGTTGAATAGTCCATTCACATCAATTAATTTCCTTTTGCGGCTGCTTATTGTGCTTGTGGAATATTATAAAAAGAATTGTATAATTGAACTACCTAAGCACCATGCTAATATTATCTTCAAAATTTTGGCCAAATCAAATCATGCAACAATGGAGTCTCTTATGGGGCTCCTTAGAGATCTACACGCTGCAGTAGCACACCCTCCATCCCCACGCACATACCACACCAAAGATAGGTTGTTTATTAGCTCCTTGTATTTGTAGCTAGTCTTTGCTTTTGTGCAAGCTATTCATGTAGAGTTGATATCCCCAGCTAGACTCCCATGTACCTTGTAACCTAGTTTCGGCCGACACTATGATGTCTTTGGTCTAAAAAATTGCAACTCAATGAAAACCTAGTTCTATCACCACCTCAAAAACTTTGAAAGAAACACTAGTTTTGGCCTCGAGAGGGGCAATGCAGGTGCTCCTCTTTGGGGTGGAGAGGGCATTGCAGGTGTTCCACTTCGGCCTGGAGAGGGCATTGCAAGTGCTCCACCTTTTCCACCCCCACGACGACGAACTGCCCTGAGCGGGCCACAAAACCCATGCTCTTCATTCACAAACTGCTCTCTTGGCTTCTTCCATGCGTGCATAGTTTTCATCATCGCAAGATATTGTTGGTTCCCCATCACTTTCACTGAACTCTTGAACATGCTTTATCACGAAGATGCAAATACACTTTTTCGAACCTAAGCACCATGTTGCATGTGTATTCAATAAGAAAGTATATGATACAAAGCCAAAGAAGGCATGGCAGCTTTGATGCAAGAGGCATGACTCAACAGACAACCTAAACGACACAACCGAGCAAAAGTCGACTAAACCCAACCTTGACAGGTGCAAAAGATATACTCCCTCCGTCCCATTATATAAGAACGTTTCTAACACTAGTGTAGTGTTAAAAACATTCTTATATTTTGGGACAGAGGGAGCACAACGCAAGGCATGTAAGTCTACAAAACCTGAACCGAGGCACAAGCGAAAACAACCCAAAACTCGGCTACCAAGACAACAACGACAAACAACTGAAGCAAAAGCATCAAAAAGACAGAACCATCAAATCCTCGAGCCAAATCCCTTGCACGAGAATAGGCGGAACATCACCGAGAGACCAATAAAGCCACCCGTCAAACGCCCATGGACTAGCCTCCACCCAGGCCATAGATGAGGGGCCGAGGCGGGTACGGACCACGGCAGGGGAAACAGAAGAGCCCATGACCAAGCGACGAACCACCACATGACCACAACCAAATCCACTCACGTCCCAAGATGTGGATGAAGCCAACCAGCGCGGATGCTCCAACAGAAAACCACCACATCCACAATCACGACCAAAACAAGGAGCGGGGGAGGCAGGTTTTCCAACACGGCTTGGCTTTCTCGCCGGAGTTCACCTTGTGAGGGCCGAATGTAGAATGTCTTTTTCTTATGCTTCATACTCCCTCCGTAAAGAAATATAAGAATGACTAACATAACATGTAGGGAGTACCTAGAACTCATCTAGATGAGATATAATTTGGTGTCATTCATTTTGAAAACAAGAATAGAAACAACTCACGTCAGCACACACGCATCTTATAGCATCACATCCAATGGCTATAAAAGGTGAATGAAACCAAATTATATCTCATCTAGATGAGTTCTAGCAAAACTGTAACATGTATATAAAACACAAAGAGCATGTAAACTACAGTAATTAACTAGCTAGCTTGCATAGTCCATGGAGCCTGAGGCAAAACTAAAACTTAAAGCCGGGCATAGTCTGCTGCAACAGATGATCATTCATCATGTTCGTCTGCGTGCTCTTGAGCCATTTCTCTGCAGCAGGAGCATCCGCCACAGGTCGACCAGCGCGGCAGCCGGAGGTCCCGGATCCTGCTCTCGCACCTGGCCACGAGCCTTTTTCCCGTTGCTTCCAAGGTGTAGCAGCCGCCGGCGTCGAGCAGCTGGAGACGCGGGCAGTGGTCGAGGACGGCGCACAGCATAGCGTGGTCGAAGTATCCCCCCGCCACCACGAGCTGCTCCAGAAGCGGCAGCTTCTCCATCGCCGGCGCGCCAAGTTTGCAGCCGCGCATGTCGAGCATGCTCGTCACGTGGAGGCTCCTCAGCAGCGGCGCGCTGAGCGGAGATCATGCACGCTCCTCGGTTAGACTTAGATCACGTGTTGGTAGATCGATCTATTGCTATTGGACGTTTAATCTGATAAAGAAGATGGCGTACGTACTTGTCGGCGAGGTAGACGAGGAAGTCGCCGTCGACGCGGCCCCTAAAGGACTCGCACCGGCCGGCGCTGCGGTCCACGGCGGCGCGCGCCATCGCCTGCCACCCCGCCGGAGCGTCCTTGTCCCCGTCCTCGTCGGAGGCGAGGTCGATGTGCCGCCACAGCAGCGGGTCCTCGACGGCCGCCCGCCGCCACGACGCGCACGCCAGCCCCGGCCCCGTCCCTCGGAGGACGTCGGTTTGAAACCGCTCGAAGATCGCGCGCAGGGCGGTGCCGGGCAGCGCCGCCCAGTCCCTCCAGTCTGCTGGCCGAGAAACAGGACGCTCCTTCTCCTTCCTGCCGTGGCGGGGACGTGCGCGGCGAAGGCCAAGGCACCGCGGGAAGACGAAGACGGCTTTCCTCTGCTTGATTTCCTTGACCATGCTGATTTCTTTGAGATTTAACGTGTGCGTACAGGTAGGGAAAATCGGCGAGGAGATGAATATGGCGGTGGCAATGGACCCAAGAGATCGGAAGTCTTTAATAGTCATTGGTGATCGTACATTGGCAAGTCTCTCCGGAGGAAAAAATAAAATAAAATGGGAATGTTATCTAGCGACCGTTCCTCTGGAGGAAATCCCCGGTGAAGCCACTCGTAGCCACAGGATCAAGATCTGATGGTGGCAGTTTTCAGATGAAAAATACACTATAATAAACAAATATCATGCTTTAAGACAAAAATGCGACCCAAAAACACTAAACTACCAGCCGCGCCATTCGCAAATGTACGCTGGCTATTGCAGTAAAAAGAAAAATCTGGACGCAATCCCTAAAGACAGATCTCTCCTAAAAACAGGAGATGTTCAACTAGAAGAACTGGAAAACCTGGGGTGTGGCAATTACTTTGATCAAACGGCTGCAAGGGCATTCGCTGGGAGTTCCTTCCCAGCGAACGTTCACTAGTTAGCATTGCCGGAGAAAAAAGACTCAAGCAACTTGCTGCGCCCGAGCGGCTGTCTGCAACCATGGATTCATGGTAGCCCAATTTACAATCACTGGGAGTCGAACAAATGTGCTGTACAAAACTATGGTTGTATGTATATATCTACATATCAATGAAGTATCTCGCTGGACATATGATTAACCTACGCTATAAACTTGCATCTTTCTTTCATCTGAGTAACACACTCCTTTATAACTAACAAAAATGAGCAGGAAAATACAGAGCAGCCGTGTTGACACTACTGCACAATAACAAAATCTCCCTTCAGAGGTAATCCGGGAGATTGACAAAGGAGATGTTGCACTTCAGACATCCTGTCAAGTATGTATCAGGCATCCTTCAACGGGAAACGGTGGTTGCCCAGGTCATTCAACCAGCATCACTGCACCACGGCTATGCTTAAAAGTAGCTGGACTGCGTCTGAAGTAGCTGAAGGTGAGCAAGTATCCTGCCGATCATTGGTTTCAGGACAGGGTCGCCTTTCTGAGCGAGATCGATGAGCAGAGCCTGTGCGATCCCGCCGTACTGCTCTCTGTGCTCCTCGAGCCGGAAGAACCTCTCCAATATCCATATCGCCTTGTCCTGGGAGGTCAACTCGCCTGCCTCGGCGACTCTCAGCAGAGCATGGACACCTGACGCCTTCTCTATCGCCCTGCTCCCATTCTCCCAGATCTCGTCCTGCACGAGGGTAGCCAGCGCTTCCAGCACCGCTCCATCTGCTTCGCGCTCTTCGCCTTCTAGTATTTGGACCAGTGGGTTGACAGCACCAGCTTTTACCAAGCAGAAAGTGCTCTTCACAGTGCACTGGTAATCGTGAACTATGCAGTAAGATTCAGCTGATGGGGGAACACAAAGCCACCTTGGAGATTTTGTCTTGCGTAATGCTACTGAATTATGTGACAGTTGAGCCAAAGATGTCGCTGATTTAGACTTTGCCTTTACTGATCCTTCTGAAAGCAGCTTGACGAGCCAAGGAACTACCCCATGTCCAACTGCTAAGCTTTGTAGTTTCTTGTCCCAAGGAACGGTGAACCTGGTTAACACACCAGCAATGCCCTCAAGTAACCACATTTTTTGTGGCGACGGAGATGCTGAGATGTTTGCCTCCAATAAGGAGATCAGAATTGGAAGCAAGTTTGCTTGTGTGAGAAACTTAGTGATATTCTTATCTGCCACCGGGAGGTTACTTAGAACACCAACAGCTGCAGCCTTCTCGGCAATCCCAGGTGTAGGAGAAGCAATAATCTTCACTAAGATATCAAGATGGGTCTCCCTGATCTGTTCGGCCAATTCTTGTGAAGCATCTTTTGATAGATGGAACATTAAATTCAAAGCAGCAACTTTGGTACCAACATTCTTTTCTCTAAGGAATGGCAGGAGGAGCTGCACTCCACCATTTTGTCTAATTTTAGCTCTAGGCCTCTTAGCGTTTGTGTGCCCACAAATACTATTGAGGGCCCTTAAAAGATGAAGCTGAATTACTGGACACGATAAGTTAAGCAGTGAGAGCATCTGAGGAGCTGCATCCCTATGTAGTAGGATACGATCAGATTGTGCTATATTTGAGAGTATAGCTGCGGCTGGCTCTCTAAGGGTCATAAGCACTGATGTGACCGAGCAAAGGAGTTGAAGCAGTGATCCAGTTATGCCACAATTTATCAAAAGTTCTGCGTTTTGCAGAGAGCTAGAGAGATTACGCAAGGCGGCTAGGGCTGAGTGCTTGGCTTCATGGTTTCCAGATTTAAACATCTCCACAAGGGGCTCGACTGCTCCATCTTCTCCAAGAGAAGATTTCATCTGTTCAGAGAGGAACATCTTAGAAATAGCGGTTGCCATTAGGATCTTGTTCATATCTGAACCTGTAAAAACAGAAAATAAACCTTAGAACATCATTATAGCTAGATGACACACAGCTGCGCTGAAGTCAGGGGGGTTTCAACTAGTCAAACTAATTTCGAAGTCTTGTCCTGTTTTTCTCATGGTTCTGGGTTGCACACTATTATTACTTATTGCATTATTTTTCATGGTTTAACATGATCTCGTCTTCAATTTTATGGCTTGGATCTCACATGTGCATTTTGAGAAGCTCTTAATTGGTTTATCGCATAGAAAGGGAGAAGCTCATAACCGCCTGATTTTGAAGAATACCACTATAACTCACACTTGCATATGCTAGAACATGGCAGTATGATGCACAGTATAGAATTATTATAATACCTTCTTTCAGGTAATGTATCAATGGTCGGAAATAGCCAGCCTCTGCCATGAGCAGCACATTTTGTGGGTTGCACGACAAAATGTGCAGCAACTTCTCTGCGTCATCATAGGTGCCTGATTCGTGTGCGTTCCTCAGCGTAACCAGCATCACTATACATCCCTTGATCCTGCCAATCCTCTGCCGGACCTGTGGAATGTCTGACAAATCCAATAGCAGCTCAATTGCTTCCATTCTCTCATCGACGTCTCTAGACAAGGAGCGTACGATGCTTGAAAGTGCATCAATGCTTGCCATCCTCTCCTGCAAAGCCACACGGAAAATACAATCAGATTGGGAAGCATGATCAGGCTCATTATTGCACTCCGATGATCAACTACTAGTCCCCAACCATCAAACTTTGTGAAAGAAGAACTTATATAATCAGGCAGTCCATATCATTATTGTCAGAAAAAAAATGATCCTGTCAAGCAACTGGCAGAGCAAGTCGTCGATTGCAAGCCACCGTGCCGTGCTGTGCGCCAACGGCTGTGCACAGGTCGAAATTCCTACAACTATCCACTATGAAGAAACTAAAAATGCAGAGAAGGTGAAAACAACACTAAATGCAGCCTCCAAATCCTCCCAGAAGCAGCCATTAAAGGGCCATTCCTCCACGAGCATACCATCGAACACATAGCGCGCACGGCCACAAGAGGTTAAACAGAGGTCGGTCGCTCACTCACCTTGGTCTCTCCGCCGGCGCAGCCCGCGAGGGAACGCAGAGCGGCCATGAGGAGGACCCTGACCTCGGCGTCCCCGGCGCCGGCGAGCCGCGCGAGCAGCGCCGGCACCAGGACCCCGCCCTCCTCGTCCTCCCCGAGCCTCCCCTGGTCGGCCAGCGCGGCCACCTCCCGCGCCACGGCGCCGAGCTCGGGCCCGGCGCCGTTCTTGACGCGCACCAGCAGGTCCTCCACGTCCACTGCCGCCCGCCGGCCCGCACCCGGCGGCATCGCGGCGCGCCCAAGAAGTGAACGGCACTGCCTGTAACTGTAGCTGGCACCCGTGTGCGGACGCGAAGGCCTCTCGTAGCTTCTGCGGCCGGCTGCGGCGTAGCAGGAGGAGGAGTGGGCGTGGTATAGCGAGCGGAGGAGGGGGGAGGGGGGAAGAGGAAGAAGAGGTCAAGTCGTCCATGGGGATGGGGGAGGGAGGAGGCGACCAGCCCGAGGCTGGGAGGCGCCGGCGGTCGCTGTCTGTCCGCCTCAGCTTTCCGGTTTTCGCGACGCGCGGCGAGTGAAGTGAGCCAGACGGTATAGCTCCATCGCGTGTTTCTTCGGTTTGTTGTGTGCGACCGAGTCGGACGACAAGATATCGCCTCGATCTGCACTGCGCGGACGGCCAGTGGCTATGAATGGCTTGTCGATCAACCAATGATTTGGATTTGACTCGGGCCGTTTCAAACCCAGTGTGTTTCACATGATAGTGCCATATTCAGCCGAATTTATGGGTACTAGCCGGTGTTCCTCAAAATAACGACGACATTTTTTAACACACTAGAAACGTAGATGCTCAAATACATACACCCCTACAAACCGCCCTATAAATTAAAAAAAAATGCAAGACACCGGCAGGTCTAAGGCTTCCACCCTCGTGAGTTGTTTTCACTACAGGGAATATAACCATATGAGCTACCCTCGATTTGCTTAAAATATCTGAATTTTAGTGTCATTTTTTTTATGTCGGATGAGGCGATAGGTGGATCCTTTGATTTCACCACAAAACTTTGGGCCTTTTGAGATGATTATACGTAATTTTCTCCTTCCGGCCTCCCATTCTCAGTTGCGTGCCATGACCTTGGATGAAATCTTATCCGGAAGCCCAAGAATAGTGCCACTTACGGGATTGCATAGTTTTTCTTTTGCGGGACACTCGGTTAGCTTCTGGGAGGTGTGACACCTTGAGGTTTTGCTTTGTCTTTGCATCAAACTCCTTACCTAGCCTTTTGCCATGGCCGTTTTGGAGAGCTTGTTTTAGAGTTTTGGACCTCTTACATCTCTGTTAGCATCAACTTAAGGTATTGATAGCCACATGTGTCTAGATGTCGTGATGTTTAGATGGAAAAAATAGATTGTGGACTTCGTCGAGACTCGACAACGATATGGGTGGATCTTGGTCAAGGAGATCTAGTTGTTTGCTTTTGCAAGTGGAGGTCAACCATAGTTCCTTTTTTCTTACCTTAAAAAAGGATTAGTGAGTTGTGCCATTTTTCATAGAAGCATAGCCAAGCGGCTTATACAATCGCTTTCATCTTACAACCCTAATCTAAGATATTAACCACCACTTAAAATATGTGACCATAGTGACAAGGAATCATCTTGCTTGGCCAGATCATCAAGGTTGCATCTTGACCGAGGTTGGGCACCTTTGTAGCACAACCATATCTCCAGACTGTATGGGTCACCGTCCCCCGCATATATCCAACTAAAGGAGTATGTGGTCCTGAGAATAACATCCCCTAGGAAGGATCAGCAACGACATGTTTTGTGCCCTGAAGACTTTCGCCCTGAACAATGAGTAGCACAAAGAGACTTTACACCACCACTAGCCTCTTGCTAGCCGCTCCACAACAGGCCATGTGCACACTAAACACAGATGTTATATCTCTAAAATGATGTATTGAGTTATTACACCATTGCAACCGAGGGATCCCATCTTGAGCTCCAGGCCGTGAATGCGTAGATTTGCCATGAAGTTAGGATGTATTGGGGAACGTGACCTTGGATACTATGGTTGATGATTCTGATGACACTTGTTTTGTCACTCCCCAGTTTTTAGCTTTAGCTTTTCAGTCATAAGTTAGTCGCTATATCAGGTGAAAACTCAAATTCAATGAAAATATGAAAACTTTGAGCCCTAACCATCAGATCATGGATGGGCAGCCTTGATGCGAGGTGGGATGTCGTTCACCCATTGAACATTCTTTTTGCAAAAAGCCCCCTATCTTCTCCTCGTACTGCAGTGACTAACTACTTCTCCTACCTTGAGCTTGGGTTGTAGCCTTACAGGCTGGGTAAATCCAATGTCCCAAGGAAAATAAAGTCGCAACTCTAGCCGGCGACAGGCAGCACGACGACACTAACCCTCTCCGCGTTAATCCATGTGCCCTACATGACACCCTTACTCATTCTTCTTATGCATTGGCATGTGATTGCGACTCCTAAACCCTCTCGTAGCTAGCCCAACCTGGCGACCAGCGAGACGACGTCGCTGCTTAACCCCACATGTCACTACTTCCTCGGTGATTTCATCATGGTGCCATCCTACCTTAAACCACTCTCAAGCGGCCCCATGCATCTGCTGCCACACGCTCTGTCGCCTTCCAAAATCATTTTCTATCAAAATTGCTTCAACTCGATTGTACAATGAATTTCTGATCCAAATTTGAAAAACATCATATTCCATTTGTAACCAAATTAATGAACCAACGTTGTGAGAGGATTTGGTATCATCCATTGGTACCGAGAACCAAGAATCTTAGCTGTTGTGCAAGACCAATTAAGAAAGGAAAAAAATCAGCTATACATCTTCAATTGCGTGAGAACCTCTTAGTCAAGCATGTTTGACTTAGAGTATTATTGGGCACCAAGTGTGCTGAAAAATATTTGTGTTGCCATGCGCATCTACTGCCAATTTGTAAGTAGTCGGGGGTGCTACACCATTGCACGGTAACCACCAAAAAAATGTGTCTACAAATTTTGAAACATAAGCCTATCTAGCAACAACAAATTTCAATCATCGGATTCCTGATTTTTAGTCGCTCTCTTATTCCAATATTTTACCGTATGATCAAACATAATTTTCTTTGCAATGACATCATCAACTAACTCTTTTTTAAGTTTATAAATGTGGAATATTGTTTTGGTCGATATATGGAGCTAACATGTGGGTGTACCAATGAGCCATGATTTATGGCCCTTGCAGGACAAACAAGGCGATTGCAATGTAAAGATCCGCCGGTATTTATGATTTATGTACAAAATGGTACCCTCTTGGTCTTCAAAAGGTGCCCCCTCCTTCTCCGATGTCTCTTCACATATGTCTTCACAAAAGATATGGCCCAAATATACCACTTTGTGGGCAACATGGAGCTGGTCATCATCTAGATTGGTTATATAATCTTCAAATTCTAGTACGAGATCTTAAAATTATATACCATGACAGAATTTCCTCTCGCTTTCGGTACATAGGAGTAGGAAGCATGAGGAACTTTCTCAAATCAAAGACAAAGATCAGAAGTGCAAAATTCTGCCATGATTTGTTTTCAATTGCTACGAAAGCTACCAAAAGAACCTTGAGCTCAACGTCCCTGCTCAATGGCTCAACAATTTTCCTCGTTCATTGCTAATATATTTTGTGTGGTGCCTATCTGTTCACTCATGCATGTATGTATGGATCAATAAAATTATCCACAAGAAAAAACATAGTTCCCTTGCTTCTAAACAGGGATTGAAATGCGTAGATTTGCCATGAAGGTAGGGTGTGTTGGGTGTACGTGACCTTGGATACTACGATCAATGTTTTCATGACACCTGTTTTCTCTCTCCCGATTTTTAGCTTTATCATTTCATCAGCCATAAGTTAGGCGATGTATCAGGTGAAAACTCAAAATCGATGAAAATTTGAAAACTTTGAGCCTAACAACCAGATCATGGGTGGGCAGTCTTGATGCGAGGTGGGATGCCCTCCAGCCACTAAATATTCTTTTGCAGAAAGTCACATATCTTCTCCCCGTACTGCAGAGAATAACTAGGTGTCCTACCTCGAGCTTGGGTTGCAGACTGGGTAGATTCAATCTCTTGAGGAAAAGAAATTCCCAACACTAGCCAACGACCAGTGAGCGGCGAGACGAGACACTGATCCTCCTCTACGTTAATCCATGGAGGAGTTTGGTTCAAAAATGGTAACACAAACGTAATCATAATGGGGTCATGCCGGCACTGTAAACAGTATGAGCAAATTTGTAAACATGTTTGGTTCAATTACAAATTTGGACTGTAATCAGTTGCAACCTATGGTCAGCTGATGCGTAATTCCGCACTGAAATAGTGAGATTACCACAGAAATCCATAGCAGTAGATTCACATTCCGATAAAAAAATCAGCAAGAAAAATTAAAGAATAAACCGAAGAGAAGAACAGAAATTGCATTTGCATCACGGCGGCGCGGATCCACGCCAGAGCCATCACCTGGTTTTCGACAATCAACAAACATCAACGTTTCTTCACAGCTTAGAGAAAGACGCAAGGACTACGAGCGCAACATGGAGATCCGCCGTTCGGAGCCATCGCCGCCATTGGGAGTCACCGCCGTGGGAGATAATTAACATGGGCTGCAACGCAGATACATGGCTGAGGGGACAGGAGCGAAGCCGTCGGGAAAGAAGACTAAAGCAGAGCAGTATCATTATCATATATATTACGGCGGGGGTGGGAGGAAGGGGCCATGACTTGCTGCCGGATTTGTTTACACGGTATCCATTTATGCGCCTGATCAACCAAACAAGTTATTTTTTAGGGGAACCAAACAAGTTTAATTGTAATAGGTTGCGGTGTAATCAGATAACGGGCGAAATATTCCTAACCAAACACCTCCCATGTCCCTACATGACATCCTCATTAATTCTTCCTATGCGTTATCAGATCATCACTGCGGCTCCTCGACCCTCTCATAGCTAGGCCAATGTGGCGACGATCGAGACGACCACGCCGGTCAACCCCACGCGTCGCTACTTCCTCGATGGTTTCATCATGGCACCATCCCACCTTAGACTGCACTCGAGCGACCATGCGCATCTCCTCCCACACGCTCCGTCCCCCTCCATAATCATTCTCTGTCAAAATTGGTTCAACTTGATTGCAACGATGAATTTCTAAATCCAAATTGAAATAACATCAATTTCCATTTGAGACCAAATTAAGGAACCAACGTTATCAGAGGATTTGGAATCAGCCAAGGGTAGCGAGAACCAAGAATTCTACCCTTTGTGAAGAACCAATTAAAAAAGGGACAAATTTAGCTTGCACTAAAGATGCATCTTCTTTTCTAGAAGCAATCGCGTGAGAACTCTTACTTAAACATGTTTGATTTGGAGTATTATTGGGCACCAAGTGTGCTGAAAAAGATTTGTGTTGTCGTACGTAACTACTATCTATTTGTAAGGAGTTGGGCTGTTACACCATTGCATGGTCACCGCCAAAAACTGTGTCTACGAATTTTGCAACACAAGTAGCTAGCAACAACGAATTTCAATCACCGACCAGATTCCTAATTCTAATCGCTCTCTTATTCCAGTATTTTACAGTATGATTATCTGCTAACTCTTTTTACCTTTATAAATGTGGAATATTGTTTTGGTTGATCTATGGAGCTAACATGTGGGTGTACCCATGTGCCATGATTTATAGCCCGGCAATCTAAAGATCTGCTGGTATTTATGATCTATGTGCAAACTGGCACCTTCTTGGTCTTTAAAAGGTGCCCCCCTCTTCTCCGATGTCTCTTGACATATGTCTTCACATAGATAAGGCCCAAATATATCACTCTGTGTGTAACATGGAGCCGATTATCATCTAGATTATTTTTTTGCGCATACAATCATCATCTAGATTGGTTATATAATCTTTAAAATTCTTGTATCAGATTTAAAATAAATTACCCAAGACACGAGTTCTTCTTGTTCTCGGTACATAGGAGTAGGAGGCATGAGGAACTTTGTAAAATCAAGTTCAGGAATGATAAGTGCAAAATTCTGCCGTGATGGATTTCCAATCGGAGCGTAAGCTACCGAAAAGAACCCTGGGTCAGGCCCAATGCCCCTGCACAATGACTCAACAATTTCTCCTGGTCGGACTACTCCATTTGCTTGCTCTATAATCTAATATAAGAGTACCTAACTAATATGCTGGCCATAGTGGGGTAACATAAGAGCCTGTTTGTTTCATAAGTCCTAGGACTTTTTTAAGTCCCAACTTATAAGTCATAAGTCCCTGCCTGTTTGTTTACACCGACTTATAAGTCCCGAGTCCCTGCCTGTTTGTTTACAGGGACTTATAAGTTGATAAAACACTTGTTCATATAACCATTTTTCATACAAACGAATTATAGAATAGTGACAACCGAAATAACACTTGTTCATACAAACGATTAACACATGTTGATAAGAACCATAATAAGAAAGTGTAGATAACAACCGAGATAAAAGAAATTACATAAGCGAATAACACTTGTTCATAACACTTGTTCATACAAACGATTAACACTTGTTGATAAGAACCAAAATAAGAGAGTACATAACAACCGGGATAAAAGAAATTACATAAGCGAATAACACTTGTTCATATCATTGTTGTTTCAAGGACCACAACCCATCAGCGACCCAAGCTCTGAATTGATTCATAGCAGCACTGTCCGTCTCATTTGTTGAATCATTTGTTGTGGTCGTTGGCATAGGCAATGGTATATAATTTTCATCTTCATCACACTTGTCGTATTCTATATCGGGCAGTTGACTTTGCCTAATAAAATTGTGCAGTGCAACGCAAGCCACAATGATTTTGCTTTGTTTCGGCTGTGGATAACTAGGAAAGTGAAACAAAATCCTCCATTTGTTCTTCAAGACTCCAAAACACCTCTCGATGACATTTCTAAGTGAAGAATGGGTGAAATTGTAGTGTTCCTTTTTTCCTCTAGGCATTGTGCCATCACGGTACTCCTGGAAATGATAGGTTAAACCCTTGTATGGTGCAAGATAACCCGGTCTATTTGGGTACCCTGAGTCCACAAGATAAAACTTATTAGGTGGAGGTTTTGGAAACTTGTCACCAAATCTAGATCGTGCATCATTGAAGACCCTCATGTCATGCACTAATCCTGGCCAACCAGCTAGGACAAATGTGAATCTCATATCAAAGTCACACACACACATCACATTCGACTCTTCTCCTTATGTCTGCTCCTATGTTGGGTAGCAGTGGCAACTGGTACCACAACTTGTATGTGTGTCCCATCTATTGCACCAATGCAATTATCCATAAATGGTGCATACTTTCTAGATCTTAATTTGAATGCACAGTTCTGAATTGACGATCTCTCGGCTCGATGATGTCTTTTGCAAGCTTGATCGACATTCCAAAACCTTATCAAACTTCCTTACAATTGTGTCCAATGACCTAACAAATCTGTTTTCGCTTGTCTTACAGATTGAGGGAACCTACTATCCAAAGAAACAGGCCCGTAGACTCAACTGATGACATTTTTTAGTGGACTTCAAACCATAGGAATCAACTAGCACACTATGCAATTTTTCAAACACCGGTCTGTGCATTCTAAACATGTTGTAACAAGCAGTTTCGTTGCCTAGTGTTGTCATAACCCAATCATGGCCAGATTGTATTGCTACTCTTCTAGGTCCTTTGTTACCGTAAGAGTCCAAGTAGTACATATCAATCATGCAGGCCATCTGCATCATTCTTCTCTTCCTTTTTTGGTGCATGAACAACATCAGTGCTTCATCATCACTGCTGCTCCCATCATCACTGCTGTCATCATCCTGAAACATGCAAACATTAGTACAACTTCTTCATTATGCACCACCTCATCAACTTGAAAACATTAGCACATGCAAATGAAACACAGTAACACGCATTCATCATTTAACAAGGTCACACAGCACAGGTCCATTACATAGGTATATTATTAAAAGGACAAACATGATCACTACTACACTAGGACAACTTCTTCATCACGCACCACCTCTTCAACCAAGTCAGCCTAGCCTGATCACTTGAAATGTTCTGAAATATGACTCTGTTTGCCTCATCTGCAAACAATTGAGTTGCCATGAAGTACTCAACACTTGTTTCTTCTGCACCACATTGAATTGCCAACTGTTGACAATGAGTAATGGATTCCTTAGTGTTGTTTGCTTTCTTCTCTTTTGCCTTGTCCTTTGCTTCCTGCCTTTTGTTTGCATATTCAGTGATCATGTCAGAAGTGTTCTCACTATTCATAGTATTGATGAGCCCTGTCATTAGTTTCACCATTGGGCTCTTGTGTTTCTTGCCCGGCTTGAAGTCGATTGCTCACCGCCGCTGCTTCCCCTCTTCCTGCTGGTGGTGCTCATTGGACTCTCCTCATTTGCATCATCGGCAACAACATATTCTTCTTCATCTTCATCTATGGGCACATAAGCTGTTGATCCATCAACTGCCACACCTTGAAATAGCTCTATTAGCATATCCAAATACTCAGGATTGCCACCCTTGAATTTTCTGACATCTGGTTTCTCCTGCAACATTAGTTAGGTAATTAGGACAAGGCTAAATAATGTAACCAAGTGTGAGCAATTCAGATGTATTTTGCAGAATAATGTATGTACCTTAATTACTTTTTTCCACCATTCCTTCGATGCGGATATAGCTCCGTCTCCAGTTCGGCCACATCCAGTTTGCTGGCCCAACCACACCCAAGCAGTATAGTGGCTCTTGAGTCTAGTTATGCAATTTTTGAATTGCTTGGTAGTATGGAGGAGGCCGGCACGCTCATAAATTTTTTTCTTCATGTTATTGTAGGCTCTACTTGTCCAAGTACCATTCACACAGTGCCCATCCCTAGCTTCCTCACATGCGATGTTACAAAATACAGTAATATGCTCGTCTGTCCAATCAGCCTTGGCAATGTTTTTCTAAACAAAAATAACAAGTACACAATTCAAACAAGTACACAATTCAGCTGGTTCAAATTCTACAACAAGGTATACCATTGAACACACAAATAGCTAGCATATACAGAAGATGAATTTGCATCATGTGACAGAAAGCTAACTATGTGTAGTAATGAGAATTATACCTCTCCAAAAGCAAATTCCTCATCTTCATCTTCAAAGCCTTCATTCTCATCAACATCTTCTGAAGATGCAGCAGTTGACGACACACGTTGCTTGCCCGCAGCTTTTCCTCTACTGCCGGCCGATGAGGACACGTGGGCTCCACGTACACCGCGTCCAGTGACCTGCGCCATGGCCCTCCCACGCCCTATCACGCCTCCCTCAACGGCAGATGCGCCCGGGGCGACGAACGAACGCAGGTGAGAGCCGGCTCGGCCTCCGAAGTTGAGAGACCGTGCTCGGCCTCCTCCGCCCTGAGGCACGGGCCTCCCACGACCAGCTCCAGTAGGAGGAAGACCATGGCCGGCGGACTGGTTGAAGAGGAGTTGCTGGTACGAGCCCAACTCCGGGAACTCGTCGACGTTGTGCTTGAGATCCAAGAATCCCATTCCCCTCCCGAGATTTCCCCCGGCGGATGAGCCCTGCGATGCCTGATGAGTCGCGTGGGCGAGACAAGAAAGGGTTCCCGTCCTCCTCACCGTCGGCCATGGCGGCGGCGGCGCTGGCTACTGGCGGCGGCGGCTCGCTTCATCGGCGGCGATCTGCTGCGGCGCAGAAGGGAAGGAGCGGAGAAGGTGCGGACGGGGAAGGAGATCGATCTGGGCGGGAAGGAGAGCGACGCGCGGGGGCAGGTGCGATGCGGGGCAGGTGCGATGCGGGCGATCGATAAGTCCCAATAAGCTCCTCTGGGAGAGTCTTTTTCAATAAGTCCCAAATCACCACAATAAGTCCCCATAAGTCCCTCCCGTTTGGTTTAGGTGGGACTTATTGGGACTTATTTAAGTCCCTAGACCCATAAGTCCCTGGAAACAAACACCCTCTAAGTAGTATCATGCACTTGAGACTTGCAAACATACTTATGTGGCAGGCAATTAAAGAAGAGAGAGATGGTTATAATAACATAGAGTACTAGATAGATACCGTAACATAATAAATGTGATGCTACTATGTGTCATGCATGGCAATAAATAAAAGGAAAAAGCTTACCTTCAACCGACCGATAACGCTCGCGCGTCCGCCGGCTCCGCGTCCGTCGGATCGTGTGTTGATCAGACGGACGAGAGCGTTCCTCGCTTCCGCGTCACGCGCATACGTTTCAAACTGGCGGCTGTTTGGGAATAATTAACGCAGCTGTAACGCCCGCAGATGCTCCGCTCCCGCAGCTCCGTTGTGTCTGTTAGGGCGGCGGCGGTGGGATCTGGTAGGGGTGACGCGGGCGGCAGGCGGCGACCAACGGCGGGGGGTGACGCGGGCACATCCAACGCCGTGGCGACGACGATCATGGGCGAGGCGGCGGTGGCAGCGATGACACTGGCAGTACGGCCGCGTGCTCCTTCCCCCCATTTCTGGTCGCCTTTCAGACGGTTCTCCTCTGCTCGGCGGCTCCTCCTCGGCGGCTACGCGGGCTCGTGACAGTGGTGCTCTATTGTAGTGAGGCGCCATTGTCGGCGCCACCGATATAGGTGGTGGATTTTAGATGTATAGCTGTAGCAGGCGATTTGGATTTCATCAGATCTGGTTGCAGAAACTTCTGATTTCCTTTGCAGCGGCTTGTGATAGTGATGTGTTGTAGGAGTTTCTGTAGCTCAAATTTTTGGATGTAGGTGCTCCGCGTATGCCATCTGTTTTGCTGTGCTATTAGGTAATCTCTGAATGTTCTAGGTTCTCCTGTCCTTTGATGTTCTAGATTGTTATAGCTCAAATTGAACTAGTAGGTAATCTCTGAATTTTTGCAGCTCAAAGTTTTTTGTAGCTTTCTGGCTTGAGTATTCAATTTGATGTTCAGAGAGAAGTTTCTGTAGGCAATTTGATGTTCAAATAGAAGTTTCTGTACCAATTAGTGATGCATTAATGTAGGTTATGCTTTAGGAATTTTTGTACTTTATGCTTTTCTGAAACTTTAGCTATTGTAGGTCATGTATGATTTCTGAAACTTAGTTTTTGCTTTTCTGAAACTACAGATATGTTTTCTCTGAAATTTAGTTATTGTAGGTCATGTTTTTCAATACTTTTCTCTGAAACTACTCATGTAGTTTTCCATTTTGTTTTCTGAAACTATATATATATCCTTTTCTCTGAAATTTTGACTACTGTTCCAATACTTTTCCATGATTTTTTAGTTCATGTTTATCTGAAATTAGTTGGACTAGCTAATGTTCTTTCAAACTTTGTTTTGCAGAATGACTATCTATCAAACTCGTTGGTCGGCAAAGCGGCTGCACGAAATAGCCAATGACATCAAAGGGAAAAGAGAGATGTAATAAGCAAGTCCAGCTTCGGGACTTGCTGTTTATATCTCCTTTGGGCCCTCCTCTGAAGAGCTCCTCGATTTCATTATTATGAACATTGACCCTAAGAATCGTGTCTTTGAAGTATGTAATCTTTTGCTTTTTTTGTATTTTCTTTTTCCTGTTGCATAACACCTTTTGTTTTCTTTTATTCTCGCAACATCTATTGTTTTTTTTGTGAATTGCAGGATTAATGACCACAAGGAGATCCACTTTTCAAAAGACATGGTTAAGAAGATATTCAATGTCCCATCTGGTAGCAGACCGATAGAGTTTGGGAAGAGGGGCAAAGCTGATTTCCGCGAAGTTTATCTGCGCGGCGGGGATAGGGCTCCGATAGCCAATGCAGTTTCTGTCTTATCAAAAGCAGATGATGATGACACCATCGAGAGGTCATGGGTATTACTGTGCCTGGCTTTGGTCCTAGCTCCTGGGACAGGAAACATGATCCCCCTAGACTATCTTTACACCCTACGAGATATGAGCATGGTCCATGAGTTTGAGTGGGATGAGTATATCTTGTGTGATGTGATGAGAGAAGTTAAAAAATACCAGGATAGGAGGAATGAGGGTAGAGGGAAATTTCTCATCGGTGGATGTCTACCAATGCTTCCGGTACACCCTTGATTCCTGTAACATCCCACTCCTTTTTATCCCGCAACAACAAATCTTCTTCTTGAGGTGCTGATGTTTTCTTTTCTTTTTTTGTGTCTTTTTTGCAGATAATTTATATGGACCATCTTGATGTGCCAAGAGGATGCATAGTTGATCACACCATCAACTACTCGCTTCCTAGAGCTTGTTTCGTTCATGAAATGGACTTTTATGCTGTTGTCGCAGTGGACACCCTGGATGATGGTTTTGGGAAGCGTCACGTAAGTGATTGAAACCGAAAGACCTTGCTCTTTTTATATAGAAGACATTTGTCTGTTGCAATTCTTAGTTATTTTCTCTTCTTTGTAATGCAGTTCAGGACCAATACACCATATGCAGTAGTTGAGTTCATGTCATATGTAGATCAACATCACCAAGGAGCTGCTAGTGAACATGTCACAGAGGATTTTCCGGAAGTCAGCGACCAAGGGGGTGTTGCTAGGGGCGCAACACACACTGCAGATGTGCCTGAGAGCTCACACATGCAAGCAAATGTACATGTGGGAGCAGATCCGGGTTCTCAAAGCCCACCTCACACCAGTACAGGGGGTACCAATGGTGGCGCAGAGCATGTGCATGAGCAGCATCCATCTAACATGGAGAGTGGTGACGATGTGTGCGGCTCCTTGGAGGAGTGGCTCCATGCATTGCCAACAATCGAGGAGTTAGATGTGGGTTTTTTTCTCGCAACTACTTTTTTTTTCCTTTTTTCCTTTTTCATATTTTTTGCACCTTCATCTCACTGGCATGTTACAAACTACTATCCCTAGCAATCTAACGCTATTGTTTCCGCACATTACAGTTGCCCCCACAGACGCAAGCCATATTTAACAAGCACAAAGAGCTCCACGCCAGAGAACTTCATCCTGCATTCAGCTCATTTGGGAGGGTCCTGCAAGGCATGTACTGCAAGCGGATGGGCCTAATGTTGTCTGAGGCACACAAAGCTAAGTGCAGCATTCATGGACAGAAAGATGAAGGTGAAGGCATCACTTTCAGTGTACCAGGGGGGACTTCTGCTGCAGGCATGTCTGATGGGGCTGCAACTGAACCTTTTGCGCAACAGCCCAAGCATCCGGAGCAGCCCAACATTCATCCTGTCACTATACCGCCTCCGCAACAGCCGAAGCAACCAGCCACTACCACTGTACCATCTCCGCAACAGCCCAAGCAACCAGCTACTGCCACTGTACCATCTCCGCAACAGCCCAAGCAACCAGCCACTACCACTGTACCATCTCCGCAACAGCCCAAGCAACCAGCAGCGGAAGTAGGTCAAAACAACGATGCCCCACCCAGGATGAGCGATGACAACACTGAAAATGATCAAAGCAACAGCAATGATCAGAGCAATGGCAGAGTGGAAGACTCAGACAGCAAGGCAAACGACACTGCATCTAAGTCTCTTCGCAGCCCAAGCTACGCACATGTAAATCTGACGAGGAGGCCATGCACACTTGAAGATGGACCTTCTTTTGGATTGTTTGAGCCAGGGAGTGATGATGACCTACTATTTCAGGAGCTTCCTCAAGTTCGTACATCCCCTGCAAAAACTTCGGTTGCAGATTTGGACTCCTTCTTGATGATCCATCGAGGAGCCCTTTGTTTGGTGAATCTCCGGCTACCTCAGTGGGCAGGTCTCGATGTGACTCCCATCGCAACACGCCCTCAATTTCAACAGGCCTGCAGGTTATTTTGCTCCCCAACCACTTTTGTGCTCCAACCCATGTTTTTGTTTTGTTTACTGAAACTCAGCACTTCCATGCTCCAAACCATTTTTTCTCATGTTGTTTCTGTTTTGTTTTTTCATTTTCATATGCGGGGCAGAAGCAGGAGTAGCTGAGACAAGTGAGGAGGTGGTTATTGAAGTGAGCAGCGGGGGAAAACGTGATGCGAAGAAGCCCACACTCAAGAGAGTTGCAAAATCGCCAGGGAATGCACCGAAGCTGAAGAGGATGAAGAAGATCACAGTTAATGCTTCCGACGATGCCATATACAAGCAGTACTGTTGCACAAACTACCATATAAAGGACCCTCCTGAAGGCGAGCCCTTGTAAGTGTGTTTTAGCCGTTTTTTGTGCTGATGATTTGTTCGTTGCATCCATCTTGTTTGCCACTAACCGAGCCACTGTTTTTTTGCAACATGCAGACCTCCATTCATTAGGATAGGTGGGTTTGATGTTTCATTCAAGCATTTCAGCAGCGGGCTAAAAAAGCGAGCTCATTTGAACAATGAGGTCATGTCACTTTATGTTGAAAGCTTCAACATCGAGCACATGTATAGCAAAAGCAAACCCAGGAAGTTTGCGTTCTCACCGCATACAGCCGTGAGTCAACTACCCATTTTTTATTTTTTCACAATAGAGTTTCTGCAAACAACTTCCATATCTTGTTTTCTAATCAATACCTTCTTCTTTGCATCAGTCCAAGCTTGCCGTGGACCCAAGCTCATTTCAGACACGCTCTTGCAGCAAAGATCTTGAGAGGGCCTGTGAAAGAAACAACATCATGAAATCTGATCAAGTAAGAAAATTTTGTTCTTGCATCAAAGCTATCCTAGCGCAACATGCTCTGTGTGTTTTCTGATGTTATTTGTTTGTTTCTTAATTTTGCAGTTGTTCTTCACCATTGTCAGGGACGGACCTTTGGGCAGTTGTGGTTGCAAACTTGATGCACAAACAATTCAACATCTTTGACTCAAGGGGTGATGACCCTGACTATGTCAGCATCCTCGAGAAGCCATGTCGCAATCTGGTATGGACGCTACACCTCTTTCCTTTCTCTTTTTTCATTTTTTTCTATATATAAATTTTGTTCTTGTGGTACCAATCATACAATATTCAACTGTGTAATCCATCTTTTCGCAACATCAAATTTTGTAGATAGCCAACTTCAAGACTTTGGTCAGAGAGGGAAACCCATGGAACCTTGACTTTGACAAGTTTGATTGTGTCAGCCCGAATGGGTATCCGCAGCAGTCAACAACGTATTGTTCTCTGACCATTTTCCTTTTTTTCATGTGTCCATCCACAATTTTTTTATGTTTTGTTGTCAAGCGAGCAGATTTTATATGTACTTTGTGACTTTTTTACATTTTATTTTTTGATAGGTTTGATTGTGGGTTGTTTGCTATTCTATACATGGAGAATCTAACTGGCAGGGGGATGAGACCATTCAGCGTGGTATGAACTTTTTGCTACGCAACACTACTAGCTAAATAAACTTGTTGTTTCCGGACCACTTGTTGTTTCCATTTCTTGCTACTTTTCTAATGGTAATCATGTTTTTTGAATTTTTCTCCTAACTAACTTACAAAGCTCCCTTGTTGTATGCCTAGGACACGAGGTCATTGCTCAAATTTCGATCATTTGTTGCGGCGAAGCTTTTTAAGCACCCTCAAAACACACTCAACTCAGCCGAAGAGTTTCAGAAACTGCTGAGTAGCTCGTAGAAGATGACAATCGGAGCAAAGTACTTCCTAGATAGTTTTTAGGCTGCTCTTTTTTTGTGGACAAATGTATGCGCTACATTTCTTTGTTGTGTAACCAGAAACAACAAGATGTTGTTAACCATCTACTCTATCTCTTGTGGAACCCAAGCTGGAGCATGTATCATGCTGGGGCATGTCCCTTTTTTCCTCTTTTTTTATTTTTGAAATATTGGAGCATCACCCATGTTGTGCTGTCAAATGTAATTTTGGAGTGCTATCAATGTGAACTAGAGACGGATGCAGAGATGAATGAGAATGACTAGGGTTTCTGAACTATCCATGCAGATATGTGAACTATCCATGTTGCAGTTTTTTTTTTGCTTACTGGTTTTCTGAAATAAGGTGTCCTACCCCACAACAACACATGCCATGTACAATCATCCATGTATACAATAGATTTTTTTCGCAAGCGCCGGAAGCATCATGTTTGCAACTTGAAACAAATGGTACATTCATGTATATACAAATGGTACATTCACGAAACAAAGCATTACTGGAAATATGGTAAAAGACCTCAAAAAACTACAGCACAAAGTGAAGAGATATCTTTTTTGCAACAAAAATGTGAGCTATATTTTTTGCATGTCTCAAATTGGAATAGAACCTGAATACATCATACATCATCAAGGTTGCAAAAAATAGTTTTTTTATGTGTTTTTTGTTGAAGCACATGTAGTGAGTCTGAAAAGAAAATGCAAAACATCCTTCAACAGGACCAATAATTTTCCCAAGTCTTTTCTCTCATTTTTTTTCATCCTAGAGGGTGAGTTGCGTTGCTTGGGCAATTCTTCGATCATTTGTCATCATGGCTCTCCAGTATGCACAAGTTGTTACAGTATGCCCCACCTCGGAGCAGAATTGACATGTAGGCGGTGCTGTCGCCGCCTCTGTTGCAGCTTTCAGCGGTCCACATGTCTGGACGTTGTGACCTTCTTCTTTGCAGAACTTGCAGCGAATACTTCTTTTTTCAGACTTTGGCTTCACTGCTGCCATTGGCTTCTTCTCTTCTTGTTTTGACTTCTTCTTCTGCTTATCATCTAGCTGCTCCACCAGAGTCTTCTTCCTCTTCTCTCTTTCAGTTGGTCGGCCTTTTTTTGGGACACGAGCTGGGTTTCGTAGCATCTCTGTGCTTTGAGGCTGTGGTAGGCCATCATTCAACGCTCCCGTTGTAGGAGCAGGTTGCGTTGGGGGTTCACTGTGCTGCGTTGCTTGTTGTTCTGGCAGTACCCTCTTTTCGCGCAGCAATGGCAGGCTCAAGAACTTTATTGCTTCATCCAATATCTTGTATGCATCATCATTGCAACATGCATCGAGGCGAGCCATGTCAACCTTGGCACAAGGAGTTGTATTTGGCGTGTTTGTCGAGGGTGCCCAAATTCCAGCAATCGCCCGATTCTGGCCATGCTTGTTGTTGCTGCTTGCACCACCTTTCCAACAAGTATTGTTGCGAATAACTTGCACATTGAGGTGCACCATCACCCTTATTATGTGGGCGCAAACCAGGCCATTCATCTCAAAGTAGTGGCAACTACATTGGAACACCCCTTCATCCATCATAACACGCACAGAGAAGAGCTTTGGGTTCTCATACAAGCTTGATGTTAGATTGAACACGAGGCCTCACCCTTGGTACTCAGCGTCTTGGTTGATAATGTAGCCCGTGAAGCGCAATCACTTGTTTCGAACTTGCCAAAGGCGTTGCGTGTGTAGTAATCAGCAGCTTGTCGCTCAATGTTGTATCTGAAACATCACAAAAGGAAGCAAAGTTCTCAAAAACAAAGCATGAAAAACTTTTTTTGGATTTTTGCTTGGTATAGTGAAGCTGGCCTACCGAGAGTATAGTGGAGGAGTAGTCGTTTCACCATGAACCCAGCATTGTCCTCGCGATCAAGCACAGTTTCACAGCACAGTTCATACTGTTGCACAAACCTTCATCTGAATCAGCTGGGCGAATCATTGTCTTGAAATATGAGTTCAGCCCCTCGGACCTACTGTCGTGCTTGTGAATGGGAAGAAATTGTTCTTGAAATCTGCTGGAGCCCACGTCGCCTTGTTAGCCACATGTTCTTCAAGTGTTTGTTTTCAGCAACTTGAAACACTCCAACATGTGCTGCCATGTTTCCTCAAATTCTTCAACCGTTTGAGTTGTTGATACAAGTGTAAAACACATTTGCAAGCGCCTCATTTCTCAGCAGCCTCCCCAACTTAGAGCAGCGTTGCCAAACACATGAAACTTGCAACACCTATGGCAAGTATATGGGAGCACCTGCTTTATAGCTGTCGCCATTGCTTGGTCTTGGTCACCATTATGTTCTTTGGATGTTCATTGTCCATTGCAACCATCCATTGCTCAAAACCCACTTGAATGTTTCAATAGTCTCATCCGGCAACAAAGCACACCCGAGTGAAATGGTTTGGAGGTGATTGTTGATACCAACTATAGGACCAAAGGGCATGTTGTATCTGTTAGTGCAGAAAGTTGTGTCAAAGAACACGCAATCTTTATATTTGGTACAGCGCCCTCGTCCTCCCATCAACCCAAAACAATGCAGGATGTGAGTTAGTGGCGGGATCTTTTTGCTTCGCAAAGAAAAACTCGGATTCTCGGCCTTCCTCCTCTCAAAGTACTTCACTGTCATATCCATGTCCTGTTGTGTTATCGCTTCCCGAAGCTTTGCACGTTCATTCGCATCATCCCTCTTCACGTACGGCAGTATCCTAGGGTCACCTCCATGTATCCTGCCAAGGAAACTCATGCAATCTGAATTTGACAGGTTAATATCATGCAACGTCAACAAGAGTTCGTAATCTTCAGCAGGTATTTTGCGGTGCGAGCGGTAGTATCTAACACGCTCCGGTTGCTGCATCAGTGGATGTGTATGCTCTGCAACAAAGCAAGTGACTGTCAATCTCCCATCCCTAAGCCCAACAATCATGTGTGCCTTACAATCATGACGGAGAATCCTGTTTTTTTGACGCGTTCTTGTCACATCCATTTCAGCACTAGGGCGCCTGCTGGAGTTGCTTGTTTCTATCGCAATGCTCTCTGAGGTGCTACTTGTTTCCGGTTTATCAGGCTTTCTAGCATGCACACACCCAAAGACCCTCTTGATCATTATTGCATCCTCTTGCTTCTGTCCTCTTTTTTGGCTGTACTTTATAGAAGATATATGTGTGCCGAATCCCAACTTGAAGGCATAGTCATTGTAGAATTTCTGGGCATCCTCAAATGTGTGAAACACCATGCCAACGTAGGGCGATAATGGCTGCGATGAAACATCTCCATCATCTGAATCATCTTGCATCACATCATTAGCAGACAACAATCCATCTGAATCTTCATGATTATCGACAGAAAAGTTCTCTTGGACATAACTCTCTCCCCCTTCAGCACCAGCTCCCTGAAATAAGGCACACATATATCAATTGTTTTCCTATAGTTTTGCTATAAACAGTTCTATTTGTTGTTTCAGAAATTCAGGTACATATATACATGTATCAATTGTTTTTCAGCTTCATTTGCACACAAATTTACAATCAATGGCCTTTTCTCACACAAGCACACACATTAAAAATCGTATCATAGGTTGATAAATTAGCACTAACAGAGAGGATCATGTTTTTTTGCAGAGATAGAACAAGCACACATGAGTTTCAGGGAAACTCACACAGATGTGTGTGGGTATTTGCCTGGATTCCACCACAAACATGAAACAAATTTGATTTTTCTAGCCGCCACACACATAAAACAAATAGGAAATTCTTCCTATGTTTCTGATACATAGGGTTTCCCATGAGTTTCAGAGACACGCGAGTGTTCATGTTTTTTCAGAGTTAGGAAACTAACCCAGCTGCTCTGATTTGATCTGGCAGAAGTTGTTTCAGGAAACACAACCGGAGGGTTCGTGAACCAGGATGATACTCCAGCTCGCGGAGGAAGCCCATGACATGATCGGGCTGAGAACGATGGCGCGGCTGTTCTCCAAGAGGCGGCCCCGCGAGCTCGATCGTGTCGGATCCTAGCATCTGCCGCGATGTGGTGCGCCATCTTGTTGCGAGGACTAAGCGCCCAGCGCCGCCGCGCAGCAGAGTTTTTGCGGTGCGGCGATTGCCGCCGCGGTGAAGGGCGAGCTCTAGCTGGTGGATGCTGGTCGAGGATTTTGTTTAAAACAGGCGGATGTTGCGGAAATAACGACCAGGTCATTCGCGGGGCGGTGGTTTGCATCCGACGGCTGTTAGATGGCTAATCCAACGGCTCTCCGGGCGGCGGATGACTCTAACAAATCCGCCGGCGGACGCGTAGTGGTTCCCTAAATAAAATCACCTATAATACTAAGAGATAGTAACATAGACTAGTAACATATGCATGTTACTAGTCTAAGTTACTCTCCACTATGACCAGCCTAAGAGTGCTTAACTACAGAGAGTGTACTATTTTGTGTGGTGCCTATCTTTTCATCCGTGCATATGTACGGATAAAAAATAAAATTGTTCAGAAGAAAAAGCGTAGTTCCCTTGGTTAACTTGTCCGTGCGATACTGCGTGTCGTGATGGTTGCTTTGGTTTTCTTGTTGGCACATCCGTCGGAGAGACGGATACTCTATCAGTGTTTGACCTAGTCTCGCGATCGAGCGGAGGTGAAAGGAGTGGCGCGTGACCTGCTCCTTTTGTCGCAGCGCCGGAGACGGGCAGGTCGCGATCCACGCCAGCAAGGTCATGTTAAATTTCTCGTCTCCTCGACCCGGGCCGTGAAGCCGGTGGCGCCCATGCCACACGGCGCTGTGCTGCGTTGCGCTCGGGGGCCGGCAGCCCCGACCCACACGGCACGACGCGTTGGCAAGCAAAGGAAAGAAAGTCTGCATCAAGCCAAGCCGAGCCTCGTTGCTAGAGAGCAACTAGTTAACGAGCACTTCTTTGTGAGCCTCGTAACAATCAGCGCCACTTGGCGCACTTTTGCCCGTTCGTCACGTTTCGCGTTGTGGATGCTTCCTCCGGATTTTATTTTTTGTTTTTATTTTTTCGCACGCATTTTCTGTTTTTTAAATGGTTTTTTTCGGGGTTTTTCGATGTTTTCGTTTTTCACCGGTCTTTCTTAGCTTTTCGATAAAAAAATGTTGAAAAAAAATTTGCGTGAAAAAATGCGTTTTTTTCGTGAGTCACGGTTTGCTTCCGCGAGAGGCACGGTTTTGCTTTCACGGGAGTCACGGCTGTGCCTATCGGAAACGGAAAAAAACACGTTTTCTGTTTTTTTCTTTCGCGAGAGTCACGGTGTTGCTTCCGCAAGAGACACGGTTGTGCTTTAGCGAGAGTCCGCCGTGCCTCTCGGAAATTAAAAAAAAACGCGTTTTCTATTTTTTTTTCTTACACGAGAGTCACGGCCGTGCCTCTCGGAAACGAAAAAAAAATGTGTTTTCTGTTTTTTAATTTCGCGAGAGTCACGGTTTGATTCCGCGAGAGGCACGGGTGTACTTCGCGAGAGTCACGGCCGTGCCTCCTCGGAAACGGCTAGCACCATTGCCTATACGACGAATATGAGTAATAGAAGAGTCACGTTCCCCAATAGTTTGCTTTATCTTTTTGATCAAGAAGGAGTATTTGGAAGAGTTGCTCCCAGTGCTTTTCACCATGGATACCGCTTCCAAACAGTCAGACTCAACATCAAATGGTAGAAGAGTCCATTATAGTGCCAAACTAACTCCCTCTCAGATTGCAAGGATTTCTGATTCTAGAACATCTTCATAGGCGTCCAGATATCTGCAGGCGCTAAAAATGATATTTCCCAGGTGGTCCCGGAGCACCATACCGACTCCTGCCTTTCCATTAAGTACCGATCTGTCTGTATTTAATTTAACCCGCCCTTGACATGGAGGTTGCCATGGAGTGCTAGCAAATGCGGTATTATCACAAGCGGATCGCACCATTGGAAAACAGTGGTTGACCTCCATTTTGCCTTTGACGAAATCTGCATTAGGATCAAGCTTAATACTGACGAGCAACTCAAGATAACTTGCGAAGAACCTCGTTGAGACGTCAATGGGCGAAGCTGGTCTTGCGTGAACCACTTCGTTCCGTATGTACCACACTCTCTAGAGGAGCATGAGCACACGGACCCGGACATGATCATGTACATCACGCATGAGCTGAATGAACCAGTCGCCATGGTGTTTAATACTAGTTAGTTCTGGCAGTTCCCAAATCTTAGACATGGCCTTCCATGGACGCTGGGCATTGTCACGGGCACATAAAAACATGAAAAGAATCCTCTTCTTCTCTTCCGCAGACTGGGCATGTACTAAAAACCTCCAGAGATCTTCGCTTTTTATTCAGCCAAGTTGCTAGTGAATTTGTAGCAGCACGCCATGCAAAGGAGAGCACTTTGGGTGGTGCTGGACAAGACCAAATCAATTTCCAGATATCTCTTCGACCATCCGGAGAGCAACTCGTAGATGGAATTACGGAGCTGTTAACCTCATCAGCAGCAAGCCAGTCGGTGCTGCGAACAAAAAAAGACCGTTGCGTTCAGGGGCCCAGGCTAAAAAATCCTCTCCCAAACGGGGTGAAGGATGAATCTTACAAACCTCATGTATGTCCATGGCCATAAAAAACGGTTGTAACTTCACCATATCCCAGTGACCATTATGATCCAGCAAGTCGGATACCCATTTGAGTCGGCATCTTCCTCTGTTTGAAACAAGCGAACCCATGTTACCACGGACAACCCAACGGTCACGCCAGATTCGAACCTTCTCCCTATTCGCAATACGCCAGATAAGTCCTTTCTTTAAGAGCTCGAGCCCATAAGAGACACCTTGCCAAGACTGAGAAGGATTCCCTGAGAACACTGTGTCCTCCAACCGCCCACTTGGGTAATACTTGGCTATGAGCAGCCTTGCACAGAGGCTATCTGGAAAGGCTAAGGGGCGCCAGATCTGTCTCGTCAGCAGTGCCTGATTGAAAATCCGGAAGTCCCTAAAACCAAGGCTTCCTTCTTTTCTCTTTAATGCACATCTACCTTTTTCAATACGTGTTGTACGTTGTTTATCCATTTTGAACACTTTTTGATAAACGTTCAATATTTTTTAAATACATGTTTTTAACTTTTTTGAATGAGTTATAAACATTTATCAAAAACACATTGAACATTTTCTTTAATGATACGAAACATCTTCTGTTTTGCAAAGTACGAAACATGTTTTCTGTCTACTTAATTTTCCTAAAACGTATATAAATATTCTATTTAAATCTCACGAAACATATTTTTGGAACAAGTGAACATTGCTGAATTTTAACCAGCAAGACGACAATGCCGCTTAACCCCAATGTCACTACTTCCTCGATGATTTCATAACGGTCCCATCCCGCCTTAAACCACACTCAAGCGGCCCCGCAAATCTCCTGCCACGCTCTGTCCCCTTCCATAATCATTTTCTATCAACATTGGTTCAACTTGATTGAATGATGAATTTCTAATCCAAATTGAAAATAGCATCAGATTCCATTTATAACCAAATTAAGGAACCAACATTGTGAGAGGATTAGGTATCATCCATTGGTACCAAGAACGAAGAGTCATAGCTGTTGTGCTAGTTGAATTAAGAAAGGGAGAAATTCGGCTATGCATCTTCAATCACGTGAGAACCTCTTAGTCAAGCATGTTTGACTTAAGAGTATTATTGGGCAACAAGTGTGCTAAAAAATATTTGTGCTGTCATGCGTAACTACTGCCAATTTGTAAGTAGTCGGGGTGCCACACCATTGCACGGTAACCACCAAAAAATGTGTCTACAAATTTTGCTACATAAGTCTAGCTAGCAACAACGAATTTCACTCATCGGAATCCTGATTTTAATCGCTCTTTTCTTCCCGTATTTTACCGTATGATCAATTTTTTTTTCTTTGCCAATGACTTCATCAACCAATTCTTTTTAAATTTATAAATGTGGGATATTGTTTTGGTCAATATATAGAGCTAACATGTGGGTGTACCAATGAGCCATGATTTATAGCCTTTGCAGCACAAACACGCGATTGCAATGTAAAGATTCACCGACATTTATGATCTATGTGCAAACCGGTACCGCCTTGGTCTTTAAAAGGTGCCCCCTCCTTATGTCTCTTCACGTATGTCTTCATAGAGATAGGGCCTAAATATACCACTTCATGCGTAACATGGAGCTGGTCATCACCTAGATTGATTATATAATCTTCAAATTCTTGTATGAGATCTTAAAATTAAATACCACGACAGGATTTCCTCTCATTCTCGGTACATAGGAGTGGGAGGCATGAGGAACTTTGTAAAATCAAAGTCAAAGCTCGGAAGTGCAAAACTCTGCCATGATTTATTTTCAATTGTTACGAAAGCTACCAAAAGAACCTTGAGATTAACGCCCCTGCTCAATGGGTTAACAATTTTCCTTGTGTACTGTAAAAGGTCTCATTTTGTGTGGTGCCTATCTCTTCACCCATGCATGTTTGTATGGATCAACAAAATTATCCACAAGAAAAAATGTAGTTCCCTTGCTTCTAAACATGGCTTGAGATGGGTAGATTTTGGCATGAAGTTAGGGTGTGTTGGGTGAACGTGGCCTTGGATACTACGGTCAATGTCTTTCATGACACTTGTTTTCTCTCTCCTGATTTTTAGCTTTATTTTTTCAGCCATAAGTTAGGTGATGTATCAGGTGTAAACTCAAATTCATTGAAATTTTGAAAACTTTGAGCCTAACAACCAAATGATGGGTGGGTAGTCTTGATGCGAGGTGGGATGCACTCCAGCCATTGTACATTCTTTTGCGGAAAGCCTCCTATCTTCTCCACGTACTGCAGAGAATAACAATGTCTCATACCTCGAGCTTGGGTTGCAGACAGGGTAGATCAAATCTCTCAAGGAAAATAACATGCCAACAGTAGCCAGCGACCATTGGGCAGCGAGGCGCCGACGCTGACCCTCCTCTGCGTTAATCCCCCTACATGACACCCTCATTAATTCTTCCTAAGCGTTGTCAAATTGTCACTGCGCCTCCCCGACCCTCTCGTAGCTAGCCCAATGTGGCGACAATCGAGACGACGGCGCCGGTCAACCCCACGCATCATGTGGGGAATGTTGGACGAAGAGAAGGTGGAAAGAAAAGTGAAACATGAAACCTTACAGTCTTTTTAGAGTAATAAAGTGAATTTTTCATCCATCAATTATCGCAGAGTGTGGCTTCCATCTTGAACTCTTTTTCATGTAACCTTCATCTATCAACTCTTAATACCAGGTATATTTAGTCCTTGCCACGATATTCCTCAGCCAAACTCGGTTTTGACCTGATGTGCCACAATTTTCAGCACATCATGGTGCAACCATTGTCCCTTAAGTCTTAATATCGGGTAGAATTAGTCCCTAACAAGAGCATTCTCGGCCAAATCCAGTTTTGACTTTTTATGGCACTGTTTTGATCACACCATCACTGTAAGGTGGAATAGGAACATATCTCTCTCTCTCTCTCTCTCTCCACCTTCCTATTGTCGCAGCGCTGAAGACGGGCAGGTCGCGATCCACAACAGCAAGGTGACCGGGTCATATTAAATTTCTCGTCTCCTCGACCTAGGCGTGAAGCCGGTGGCGCTGATGCCACCGCCTGGGCGCACCACGCCACTCGGGCCGGCGGCCTCGACCCATACGGCACGACATGACGTGCTGCCAAGAAAAGGAAAGAAAGTCTGCATCCAAAGCCGAGCCTCGCTGCTACAACCAGTTTTCCTTCGGCCACCTGATGCACGGGCCACGGGCCACACACAAGACAGGAATCCGTCGAGCCAAGTGGGAGCAGCGGCACCACTATTGCATATGAAACTACTAGGTATATCTTGCCTATTGTGAGATGAAGTAAAACTGGATCCTCATGAATCCATATTATGCTGTCCATCTAGCGATCGTCTACTGTGAGATGGTACCTTGTGTTTTCCTTACATATCTATACTTTTCTCAATACATGTTGTACATTTTTTAATACATCTAGAACCATTTACAGATACACGTTAAATACTTTTTAAATACATATTTTGGACATTTTTTTGAATACATGATAAACATTTTTTCAGAAACACATTGCACATTTTCTTTAATGGTGCATAACATTTTTCCTAACTATTTGAACATTTTTTTACATTTTCTAAATATTTTTCAAAAATGTCATGAACATATTTTGAAACGTATGAAGATTTTTGAAAATGTCTCACAAAACATTTTTTATGAATTACACTAAGATTTTTTTAATTGTCAAACCTTTTTTTAACGCCAAATTTTTTTAAAATCTACAACATTTTCTAAAAGTTGTGTGAACTAATTTTGTACACAGCGTTAACATTTTTCTAATATGCAGTTAACATTTTATAAATTTTAACTAAAATAAGTGTTCAAATATATGTAATTAGCATATTTAAAAATATAAACAAAAGAAAAAAGATTAAAAAATGTATAAACACATAGGAAGCTAGTTGGCCGGCACAATAGTTGCGACAGGAGAGGGTGCCCCTTACGGCGAGACCTCCTTCGGTCCCACTACTAGTACCACCTCTGCACGAGTGACCGCTGAACTGATTACGCCTTCACGACTTCTCCCTCTGCAAATAAAAGCTTTCATTTTTGCACAGCAGATGTTATCTTTAATTAGAGGATCCTCAACAGTAGCCTGATAATTTGGCGCCTTAAAATTGATTATAGGTGTGACGCACGGTAGGTACATGGACATCACACACGCACGGATTCTCGGTAATTTATGCAGAACCTATAATAAAACAAACAAACAAACAAACAAACACTGTAATTAAGCAAGACTCTCTCTGTATGTGTATGTTTTTCATAGGCACTGGCACCAATGTCTTGGGCCGGTAGCGACCTCGCCGGTCAGTCGCAGCACATCTCGCAGATCCAGCAGCAGCACAGCACCGCCAGGCTGAAAAACATTTTTTTTAACGGTGCTACGGTGGGCTTACGCTGGTCTGAACCATTTTCATTATCATAAGAGGGACTGAAATACAACACAAGGCTACAGCAAGTAGCACCCAACACACACAAGAAGGAAAAGGACACACCCAACACACACAAGAAGGAATAAGGAACAACAGAGAAGGACCAGAAACAAGCTATGCCAATTAACCAACACCAAGAACTTAGCACCCAACACCATTAAGCAGACCGAGAAGAAACGGGAAACTAGCATTGTTGGATCAGTCGAAGAGAGAATCAACACTGAGTAGATGTAGAGAAGAAGTTGCCTGCTGCACTGCGATCACTCTGCACCTTGAAGAGCTAGGAGAGTCGCAACCAGCGTCGAACGGAGCGGAGATCCAGCGATGCCATTTCCTGACCATCACACCCGACCACCACCAGCCAGATCTATCCCCGCCGCCAAGCTCGCCTTGCCCGGACCACCAACGCGAGCCACAGGGCGACTCCGGCACGCGCCCTGGGCAGCACCACCAGAGCACGGGCAGCCGGCATCGCGCCCCCATGGCCGTGTAGATCCCCCAGCGCTGCCACGAAGTCGCGCAGCGCGCCGCACCTTGAGGGTCCCAGGTCTGACCCTACATCCCTCCACATGGCATCAACCACCAAGCAGCACGACCACCGACGCCCCTCTGTCGCGCGGCCCTCCCGCCGGGATGAGAGGCCGCCGCCCCGGAGTGGCGTGGATCTAGAACCACCTGGCGGCTGCGACACCGGCGTGGGGTCAGAGCCGACGAAGAGAGCCCCGCTACCACCCTCCCTGGGTCACGCACGGCTTCGCCCGTGTTCCCTCCGGCGGCGGCGAAGCAGGGGGACGGGTGGGGAGGGGCCGGCGGCGGCGCTACTAGGGTTTCCCCCGAGTCACCAGAGGAGGCGACGCCGGGGGGACTATACCCAGGCTGAAAAACATGACACATACAGACATCGATCATCAGGCCGGAAATCACCAGTGACGACAATGAAGCAAGTTAGAAAGGAGCAGTGGTGGGGGCGTGGGTTTGAGGCGTACCATCCCTCGATGAAGCCCTTCTCGCCCTTGGATTTGGTGCTCCCCCGGCGCGACTTCTTCCCGCCGCCACCGGCTTGACGTTGCTCCGGAGCCGCCGACGGGTAGTAACCTGCACATGCACACCAACTGCACACGCATGAGCAAGCAACCCAACGACTTGGGGTACTTTATCTGATCTGAAGACGACACTACAGCTAGCTAACTGAATCGATGCAGCGAATCCAGCGACAGTTTCAGAAACAAGCATGGAGGTCGAAAATGACGACCGAGATTGATTAACATGGGGTAGGTGGCGGAGCTTGGTTGTTCCTGTCGTTCTCCATCACCTATCTATCTATCTATCTATCGATCGACCACGTCCGACGTGAGTGTGCGAGGAGAACCGATGTTGCACCGGCGAGCGATCGACCGATGGTTTCAGCTGGATGAGAGCATCTCCACTACAGCCCCCAGGACGCCCCCAAGCCACTTTTTGGCCGCCGGCAGTAAAAAATGCTCCCAGCCACATCCCCAAAGGCTTGTTTTGCGCCGGATTTGCCCAAAAACACGACCGCCGATCTCAGGCGAATCCCAACAACCCTGGGGGGCAGCTGGGGGCGCCGACACTAACTTTTGCATGCAAATGGTCCACTAGTCAGTGTCCCCGACTGCCTTTATCTTCTCCAGGCCCACCCATGTGCGAGCCACACTCCCTCTCTCCTCTCCAGCCCACACTCCCTCTCTCCCCGGCGACTTCTAGGCTCTCCATGTACTCCGGGCGGGCGAGGCCGGAGCTCGCCGTGCGTGGCCGGGACGGGCGAGGCCGAGGCGGGCGCTGCTGCAGCGGGCGGGCGGGCGAAGGGGCAAGGCTGTGGCGGGCGCTGGCCGGAGCCGGCGAGGCGGGCGAGCGGAAAGGCCGGGCGGTCGCTGGCCGGAGCCGGCGAGGCGGGAGTCTTGAGCAAGGCGAGGCGGCCTCGGCGCGCGCGTGGCCGGGCGGAGCGGCGCGGCGTGGTGCTCCGTCTCCGCAGCACCTCCTCCAAGCTTCGCCGCCGGCTCGCGTCCTGGCACACCGGCCGCTCGTCGGCGATGCAGCAACGCAAGGCACACCGGCCGCCCGTCGGCGATGCAGCAGCGCAAAGCGCCCAAGGCGTCCGTGGAGACGGAGCAGGAGGCGTTGCCGGCGGCCGTGCTGCCGAGGACCGCCACGGCGCGCGACTTGCTGGAGGCGGAGGAGGCTCTGGACCAGTGCTCCATGACGCCGCGGAAGAAGAACAAGAAGAGGCCGGGCCTCGGTGAGAGGCGGTGCAGGCCGGTGGTCAACCTGTTGCTCGTCGCCTCCGTCGTGGCCGTGCTCATCCGTCTCTTCTTCGCTGCGCGTCGCGCGTCCTTTTTGTCGAGGTGCAGAGATGCTTGGGGGTGGAGATGGCTGGAAAATCCCCCCCCCCCCCAAGAATAAAATTTGCGCCGGCGCAGCCCCAGCCGGACGAAAAACCGTACATTTAGGAACAGGGTGCGACGAGCAACCAACGCGATGCCGCTCAATCCCACGTCACTGCTTCCTCGATGATTTCATCACAGTGCCATCGCGCCTTAGACAACACTCATGCGGCCCCGCACATCTCCTGCCACACATTCTATCCCCTTCCATAATAATTTTCTGTCAAAATTGGTTCAACTTCATTGAGCGATGAATTTCTGAATCCAAATTGAAAATAACATCAGATTCCATTTGTAACCAAAATAAGGAACCAAGGTTGTGAGAGGATTTGGTATCAGCCATTGGTACCCAAGAATCGTAGCCGTTGTGCAGGACTAACTAAAAAAGGGATAAATTTAGCTCTGCATCTTGAATCAGGTGAGAACCTCTAAGTCAAGCATGTTTGACTTAGAGTGTTATTGGGCACCAAGTGCGCTGAAAAAGATTTGTGTTATCATGCGTAACCGCTGTCGGTTTTTAAGTAGTCGGGGGTGCTAAATCATTGCACGGTCACCGCCAAATAATGTGTACGAATTTTGCAACACAAGTCTAGTTAGCAACAACGAATTTCAATCGTCGGATTCTTGATTCTAACCGTTGTCTTATTCCAGTATTTTACAGTATGATCAAATATAATTTTCTCTGTCAAAGATTTCATCTGCTAACTCTTTTTGAAGTTTATAAATGTGGAATGCTATTTTGGTTGATCTATGGACCTAACATGTGGGTGTACCAATGATCCATGCGTTATAGCCCTTGCAGCACAAACACAACGATTGCAATGTAAAGATCCGCCGGTATTTATGATCTTGGTCTTTAAAAGGTGCCCCTCCTTCTCCGATGTCTTTCCACATATGTCTTCACAAAGATAGGGCCCAAATATACCATTCTGTGTGTAACATGGAGCTGATCATCATCTAGATTGGTTATTTCAAAATTCTTGTATGAGATTTTAAAATTAAATAGCCAGGACACGATGTCTTCTTGTTCTCAGTACGTAGGAGTAGGGGGCATGAGGAACTTTGTAAAATCAAGGTCATGGCTCAGAAGTGCAAAATTCTACCGTGATGGATTTCCAATTGGTACAAATCCTGATGGTAGTCGAACCATATGGGGCTCCATGTGGAAGTCTCATGTACCATTAAAAATGCGGATCATGGCTTGGCGAACAGCGACGGGATCACTAGCCACTTAGAGCATCTCCAGCCGTTGGCCCCCAGGGGGCGCGTAAAATCGCCGCCTGAAGGCGAGCCGGCGCAAAAAAACGGCCTGGGGGCGGGTTGGTTCCTAGTCGCCGACCCCAGGGCCGCCCCCAGACGCCGTCTAATTTTTTTTTAAAAAGAAAACGTTCGACGAAGTTCGGTTAAACTCGGCTAAAATTCAGCAAACTTGGCATATATTAGACATGTTCGCGGCTTACATAGCAAATTTATCTAAAAAAAGGCCTAAACTATAACTAAGGGGCGAAGAAATCGTTGAACGCGGAGTAGTCGCCGTCGTTGCCGCCATCCTCGCCGCCGTCGTCGGCGGCGGCCTTCTCCTCCTTGACGCGGCCGCCCCTGCTGGACCCCTGCCCGGCGTCGCCATGGCGGACTGGTGGCGGCAGCGCCGCGTCGTCGTCGTCGCTGTCGTCGAGTACGAGGACATCTCCTTCGCCGCGGCCCCAGCGGCGCTGCTCGAAGCGCTGCAGGGCGGCGCACTGGCGCTCCATCTCCATCTTGAGGTAGTCCTTGTGCGCCCATTTCAGGGCCACCACGTCGTCGAGCTCCACGTCGCCGTGCTCCGCCTTCACGGCGGGAAGCCCCGGCTCCGTTTTCATGGCCGTGAGCCCCGGCTCCGTCTTTGGCTTGACGAAGCGCGGAGGAGCCAACGAGGAGGCGCACCGGCCGCCCTCGTTTATGACGATGCCGGAGCTGCGAGTGCGCCGGCCGAGCGGCATCTCCGCCGCGGGTTCGGCCTTGACGCCGAGCAACACCAGAGAGCCGGAGGAGTGGGAAGAAGAGCGTGAGGAGGAGTGCGAGGAGGAAGACGAGGAAGAACCAAACCTCCTGGGCATCCATTGCCCGGCGCGCCGGCGGTGGGCCGGGGCGGCCGCCAGGGGAGGATATGCCAGCGGCGGTTCGTTGCCTCCCTCAAGGTATGCCAGCACGCCCTCGAGTGTGCGGCCGCGGTTGCCCCACCACACGCGGCGCCCCTCGCTGTTCTTCACGCCGCCCACCACCGGTGCCCCGTTGGTGGATGCCAGCCTCTGCTGCTGGCGGCGCTCGAAGTACGCCCCCCACGCCGCCTGGTTGTCGGCGGCGTACTGGGGGAGGGCGAGCTGCTCGTCGTTGAGGGAGGCGCGCACGCGGTCGATCTCGGCGGGGAAGTAGGCGGGGCGCGCCTCGACGTCGGGCAACGGGGGAATAGGCACTCCCCCATTGCTGAGCCTCCACCCCGTCGGCCCGGCGCGCATGTTTGTCGGCGCCGGGATGTTGGCCTTTAACAGGAGCCACGACTCCCAGTCGTGGAGCGAGCGGCGGCCGAAGCCGTTGGCCGCCGCTGCGTCGCCGGGAAAACGCGCGGCCATCGGGGTGTCGGAGTGAGGGAGAGGGAGGGAAGAAGCGTCGGCGGCGGCGTACAGGAGAGGGAGAGCTCGGCGGCTAGGGCTGGTGTGGCCAGAGGCGAGGGAGGCCACCGACTTATATAGCCGCGCCCGTGTGTACGTGTGGTGGGAGGGGAGGCGTCGCCGCGCCGCCCCATGACGCGCCGCCCATGATGAGGAATCAATGGCAAGGCTGACCGGCAGCGGCAGCCTTGGCATTGATTCTCGCGGGAACCGAGGCGATGAGGGCGACAAAGCGGCCGTCTTGCCGACTCGGCGGGCCCGCGACTGTTTCCCGCCAAAACACTCGCTCCGGCACCCCCGGGCGCCGCCCAGCGCGCCGGGTTCAGCCTGGGTCCGCCGGCGCTGATTTCCGCCCAAGCCGGCGAAAAACGGACTCCTAGAGACGTGACTGGGCCGTTTTTCGGCGCCGGCGCCAAAAAATCGTCTCGGGAGGCCGTGTTTTTTTTTGAAACTCAACCTCATTTATTTAATGATCCATCGAGGGGATCTCGTTCGAAACCGTCCGCAGGATAAAGTCTGGGGGCACATGCAGCCACTGCTTGCAAATTTTATTTGACACAACCTCTCTAGCTGACAGATGGGCTGCTTTATTAGCGTCGCGTCTAACCCACGAAATTTTCCAGGTCTCCCTCGAGGCAAGCAGGTGCTTTACCTCCTCCACCGTAGGCCCTAAATGAGAGAAGTCTTTTTCTTTGCCTTGAAGTTTGCCGACAACCTCTTTACAATCCATCTCAATGTGTAACTTGGCGATATTTATGTGCTGAGCCACCTGGGCCGCTCTCTTGCAGGCGAGGGCACGGCTGGAGTTGCTCTGACTTGGCCAAGAATCGGCGTCATATTCCGGGTAGCAATAGTTGCCCGGTGCGTGGGGGAAGGAGAGAGAAAGTAGTTTCCATGCACTTGTTGCAACCTTGCATGCATGCATGCTCGTCAAGTGTGGGAGGGCCATCGTATTGTTTGGCCAGTACCAGATGATTCGATGCTAAGGGACACCGGCAAAGATTGGGTACTCCAGCTTTTGGCAAATTGTTCGGAACAGGTTAGAGACCTTGTGATTATGACTATATGGCGGATTTGGCAGCTGCGCGATGACATTACGCATGGAAAGAGTGAGTGCACAGTACATGCAACAATTGACTACTTAGACAGCTACTATATATCTTTGAATCTTGTGAAGCCATGGAGGATATTATCAAAGGAAAGATGCCATCTGTTGTGCACAGCCGAGTAAAAATTATCAACACCAACCAAGCTCCATCTAAGCATTGGCCTCCACAAACAGTGGGATGGGTGGCGCTCTCTGTGGACAAATCTTTCTCTGCTCAGGAGGGGCACGTGTCGGTCGGGATGGTGCTACGGAGGGAGAAATGGTTCGGTGATATTTGCGGCTTATAGGTTTATCTTCTACTGTAACGACACCGTAGAAGCGGAGATTCATGCTTTAATGCAGGGTATGACACTATCCATTCAGCATTCGGGTACGCCTGTCATTGTCCAATCTAATTCTTCAAACGCTTTGGCCACCATTGAGGTAGATACTTTGTCTAGGTGGGGCTACGGACACTTAGCTGCGGAGACTAAAGCTCTTATGGTTGATAAAGAGTTTGTTCCACTTAAAGTTGGCTCGTTATAATCGTACCAATGCTTGCGCTGCAGTATGGTTCCCTCTATTCTGTGAGGACTTGTTATCTTGAGATTGTAACCCGATCATTATGGAATAAAACTCTCTTTAACCTTGCACAATGGCTCTATCTTTTTCTTGGTCCGACTGCTAGTGCCTTTAGGGCTGAGGAGACGAAGGGTAGGAGGTAGGGCACAGTCATATGCTTCCCCTCCCGCAACTTCAGTTTTCGAAGCTCACAACCATTGAGCTTGCAGGATATGGAGAAGACAGGATGTGTGGACCACCGACGCCTCCACGACCGGCATTTTGTTTCTAAACTAAGTTAAAAAGTGTCGTTCGCGTTTAGATACACAAGAGTGGACTGGGTTCAGTTATTGCTAGGCTCACAAGCCGAAAATGTGAGAGTACAAACCATGTTGCTGCTGTGGCGTTGTGAATAGCTAATAAATAGTCCCTCCGTCCCATAATATAAAAACATTTTTATATTATGAGACAGAGGGAGTAGTATACTTTGTGTGGTGCCTATCTTTTCATCCGTGCATGTATGGATCAATAAAATTGTCCACAAAAATTGTAAACAGGGGAATGGACTGGCCTAAGTTGTCCGTCCGATACTGTGCGGTGTGAATGATTGGTTGATGCGTGAATGGCTGCTTTTTTTGAACATCAGTACACGCAAGCACTCATACATACGCGCATACACTCACCCCTACGAACGCACACACGCACACCCTACCCTTATGAGGACCTCCAAGAGACTGAGCCGACATGTCATCTTAAAATTTACGAAGTCACCATAGGTGCCTTGTCGTCGACGGGAACATCTCCTCCCACTAAAGGCGCATCGCCGAAAATTCTGAAATAAATCTAAGAATAAAGCGAGCACCAGGACTTAAACCCTGATAGGCTGGGGACACCACTGTTCCTCTAACCATCCAATCACAAGTTGGTTCGCCGTGAATGGTTGCTTTAAGATCTATCGGATGGCTAGCTTATAAGTGTTGCCCTGGTCTCGCGCGCTGAGCTGAAAGGAGTGGCACGTGACCGGGTCAGCTCAAACTTTCTTTTATCGCAGTGCCACATACGGGCTGGTCGCGATCCACACCACCAAGGTGACCGCGTCATATATTAATAAATTGAGAAAAGTCTGAAATAGACCTTGATCCCGTTTTTCCGTCGCCCGACACGTTCCGTGACACACTTTGGACTCACAGGTGGAGTTATTGGTAGGGCGAGTTTTTTTCATGGCAATACGTGTCTCATTAACAAAATAAAGATTCAGTTTCTATACAAGCCACGTAAAAGTCGACATTAGACATTGCATGACCGAAAAGATAAGATAATTTTATACAAAAAACCAACGCGTGTCCCTCTCCACCAAGAAAAAGGAGACAAATTATCTTTTCACCCGAGCTCGACGCGGCTCCGTCGCTAATCTGCAGCTTGACGGACCTCCAAAGTAGTTTGCTTGAAGCAAAACCATTTTGCCGTTGAAAGAATTAGACCGGGCAACGTGTTCCCGAACACGCCATCAAACTCCAGAACTCACACCTCCGCATGACTACAACGTCGGAGGAGGAAACCAAAACTGTCAGACTCCAACCACCAAACTAGCATAGGATGCACCTTCTTCCAGCTGTCACCTGCGTAGACAACTGTCTGCACGTACTCCCGAACGACAAAACATCTCTGCTCCACTATGACACCGGAGACAACGAAGTAGCAACAGGGACAGAGCAGAAGGAGAGACACACATGAAGGGTCACTGCCGTAGCCTCATCGACACCATCCATGAATACTAACGCCGCTGATCTGAAGGATCGGCAAACACACGATGCCATCAACTCTGAGACGCCCGCCATGAAGGACACCGCCGATGTGGGAGTGGAGCTGAGGCATATTTATTCGTCTGGGCGCCACTCCCCCCACCCCAACAGCGCACCACGACCTACAAAATCAAACCCTAACTACGGGGCGCGGGGGGGGTCCACCTCCCTCCCGCCACGGAAGAGCGATCGGAGGAGAGGACCACCATGGCCAATGTTTATTGGAGGTAGAGGATCGCCTCCTTAGTCGCCTTCACGTGCCGGCGGCGAGGTTAGGCGCTCGCCCTACCTTGATTTCCTCACCTATACGTAGGTATAGGTGGGCCGGATGGCGATTATATTGATGGAGCTGAAAAGTAAAAAAAGGTAAAGGCATGGCGCGCCGTGTCTCTGTTGTTGGGCCGCGTGCAGCATCTTATTTGGGTCATGGACAACTTTGTTCGTTCGCCTACGCGCACAACACGAAGTCAGCACTCACGAACCACGCCGACTATTTCTCGCATTAAGTGGGACCGGAACTCTCGCTGAAGGGTGTATAGTAATTGGGCCTGCCCATTTTCGCGCACAGTTAAATGAAAATGGGAGAAGCGGGGATCGATACCTGGCCTCTTTGGTGATGGCTCGCTCTACTAGCCACTACGTCCGTGTCTTGCACGTGATAGGCACTAGGCGCGTTGTGTAACTGAGGCGAATGAAGCATTTTTTTCATTGGTTTTCATGGGTATTTTTTTCTTCTTCTTTTCTTCTTTCTTTTTTTGACTGGGTTTTTTCATTTTTGTTTTATTTTTTCTTCTCCATTTTCTTTTGTTTTTTCTTATATTTCTTTTTGGTTTTACTCTACATTTTTGTTTTTTTGTTTCTAGTACAATTTTAACATTTTCCAATACCAATTTAACATTTCTTAATACATGGTCAATATTTTTGCTATGCACATTTTAAACATTTTCAAATGCTTGATTAATCATTTTCTAATTGCAATATTAATAATTTTCCAATCCATGGTCAACCTTTTCTCTATACACATTTAACATTTTCTATATGCTTGATTAACATTTTGCAAATACTTGTTCAATATTTTTTAAATGCTTGATTAACATTTATTGTATACATTACAAGGAAAATCATTATTTTTTTAATACATGGTCAACAGCTTTTCTGTACACATTTCACATTACTCAAATGCTTTATCTGAAGGAAATATGCCCTAGAGGCAATAATAAAGTTATTATTTATTTCCTTATTTCATGATAAATGTTTATCATTCATGCTAGAATTGTATTAACCGGAAACATAATACATGTGTGAATGCATAGACAAACAGAGTGTCACTAGTATGCCTCTACTAGACTAGCTTGTTAATCAAAGATGGTTATGTTTCCTAACCATGAACAAAGGGTTGTTATTTGATTAACAAGGTCACATCATTAGAAGAATGATCTGATTGACATGACCCATTCCATTAGCTTAGCACACGATCGTTTAGTATGTTGCTACTGCTTTTATCCATGACATATACATGTTCCTATAACTATGAGATTATGCAACTCCGTTTACGGAGGAACACTTTGGTGCTACCAAACGTCACAACGAATCGGGTGATTATAAAGGAGTACTACAGTGTCTCCAAAGGCGGATGTTGGGTTGGCGTTTCGAGATTAGGTTTTGTCACTCCGATAGTCGGAGAGGTATCTTCGGCCCTCTCGGTAATACACATCACTTAAGCCTTGCAAGCATTACAACTAATGAGTTAGCTGTGAGATGATGTATTACGGAACGAGTAAAGAGACTTGCCGATAACGAGATTGAACTAGGTATTGGATACCGACGATCGAATCTCGGGCAAGTAACATACCGATGACAAAGGGAACAACGTATGTTGTTATGCGGTCTGACCGATAAAGATCTTCGTAGAATATGTAGGAACCAATATGGGCATCCGTGTCCCACTATTGGTTATTGACCGAGAGACGTGTCTCGATCATGTCTACATTATTCTCGAACCGTAGGGTCCGCACGCTTAAGGTTTCGATGACGGTTATATTATGAGTTTATGTATTTTGATGTACCGAAGGAGTTAGGAGTCCCGGATGTGATCACGGACATGACGAGGAGTCTCGAAATGGTCGAGACATAAAGATTGATATATTGGACGACTATATTCGGACACCGGAAAGGTTCCGGAAGTTCCGGAGAAAACCGGAGGCCGGAGGGTTACCGAACCCCGGGAAGTTATGGGCCTTAGTGGGCCAAGAGGGAGAGAGAGGGCCGCACCAGGAGGTGGCGCGCCCCTGGGGAGTCCGAATAGGACAAGGAGGGGGCGGCCCCCTTCCTCTCCTCTCCTCTCCTTCCTTCCCCTTCCTCCTTCCTAGTTGGACTAGGAAAGGGAGTCCTACTCCCACTAGGAGGAGGACTCCCCCCTGGCGCGCCTCCTAGGGCCGGCCGCCCTCCCCTTGCTCCTTTATATACGGGGCAGGGGCACCCTAGAACACACAAGTTGATCCTTGAGATCGCTCCTTAGCCGTGTGCAGTGCCCCCTCCACCATAATCCACCTCGGTCATATCGTGGCGGTGCTTAGGCGAAGCCTGCGTCGATAGAACATCAAGATCGTCCCACGCCGTCGTCTTGTGAACTCTCCTCCCAAGCTCTACCGGATTGGAGCCCGAGGAGCGCCACCGAGCTGTCGTGTGTCAAGAACTCGGGGCGCCGAGTAACAAATACCGGATCGGTTGGATCGCGAGGAGAACGTCGACTACTTCCTCTACTTTGTGATCGCTTCGCCGGTCTCGAGGGTGCGTGACAACACTCTTCCCCTCGTTGCTATGCATCACCATGATCTTGCGTGTGCGTGGGAAATTTTTGAAATTACTACGTTCCCCAACAAAGGCATCCGAGCCTAGGTTTTTATGGTTTGATGTTTTGCACGAGTAGAACACAAGTGAGTTGTGGGCGATACAAGTCATACTACCTAGCAGCATGTCATATTTTGGTTCAGCGGTATTGTGAGATGAAGCGGCCCGGACCGACATTACGCGTACGCTTACGCGAGACTGGTTTCACCGTTACGAGCACTCGTGCTTAAAGGTGACTGGCGGGTGTCTGTCTCTCTCACTTTAGTTGAACCGAGTATGGCTACGCCTGGTCCTTGAGAAGGTTAAAACGGAGTCTATTTGACGAAGTATCGTTGTGGTTTTGATGCGTAGGTGAGATTGGTTCTTGCTTAAGTCCGTAGCAGCCACGTAAAATTTGCAACAACAAAGTAGAGGACGTCTAACTTGTTTTTGCAGGGCATGATGTGATGTGATATGGTCAAGACGTGATGCTATATTTTATTGTATGAGATGATCATGTTTTGTAACCGGTTATCGGCAATCGGCTGGAGCCATATGGTTGTCGCTTATTGTATGAAATGCAACGCATACTGTAATTGCTTTACTTTATCACTAAGCGGTAGCGATAGTCGAGAAGCAATAGATGGCGTAACGACAACGATGCTACGATGGAGATCAAGGTGTCGCGCCGGTGACGATGGTGATCACGACGGTGCTTCGGAGATGGAGATCACAAGCACAAGATGATGATGGCCATATCATATCACTTATATTGATTGCATGTGATGTTTATCCTTTATGCATCTTATCTTGCTTTGATTGACGGTAGCATTTTAAGATGATCTCTCACTCAAAATTATCAAGTAGTGTTCTCCCTGAGTATGCACCGTTGCCAAAGTTCGTCGTGCCGAGACACCACGTGATGATCGGGTGTGATAAGCTCTACGTCCATCTACAACGGGTGCAAGCCAGTTTTGCACACGCAGAATACTCAGGTTATACTTGACGAGCCTAGCATATGCAGATATAGCCTCGGAACACGGAGGCCGAAAGGTCGAGCGTGAATCATATAGTAGATATGATCAACATAAGATGTTCACCATTGAAAACTACTCCATTTCACGTGATGATCGGTTATGGTTTAGTTGATTTGGATCACGTGATCACTTAGATGACTAGAGGGATGTCTGTCTAAGTGGGAGTTCTTAAGTAATATGATTAATTGAACTTAAATTTATCATGAACTTAGTACCGATAGTATCTTGCTTGTCTATGTTTGTTTGTAGATAGATGGCTCGTCTGTTGTTCCGTTGAATTTTAATGCGTTCCTTGAGAAAGCAAAGTTGAAAGATGATGGTAGCAATTACACGGATCGGGTCCGTAACTTTGAGGATTATCCTCATTGCTGCACGAAAGAGTTACGCCTGGATTCACCGCTAGGTGCCAGGCTCTTCTTGATGTAACCGACGACGTTAAGAACGTCTGCGCGAGCAAAGCTGATGACTACTCTATAGTTCAGTGTGCCATGCTTTACGGCTTAGAACCGGGACTTCAACGACGTTTTGAGCGTCATGGAGCATATGAGATGTTCCAGAGTTGAAGTTGATATTCCAACAAAATGCCCGAATTGAGAGATATGAAGTCTCCAATAAGTTCTATAGCTGCAAGATGGAGGAGAATAGTTCATCGGTGAGCACATACTCGTAATGTCCGGGTATTACAATCACTAGACTCAACCGGGAGTTAATCTTCCGGATGATTGTGTCATTGATGTAATTCTTCAATCACGCCACCAAGCTACAAAGGCTTCGTGATGAACTATAATATGCAAGGGTTAGTAAAGACTATACAGAGCTCTTCGCAATGCTAAAGGCTGCGGAGGTAGAAATCAAGAAGGAGCATCAAGTGTTGATGGTCAATAAGACCACTAGTTTCAAGAAGAAAGGCAAAGGGAAGAAGAAGGAACTTCAAAAGAACAGCAAGCAAGTTGTCGCTCAGAGAAGAAACCCAAGTCCGGACCTAAACCTGAAACGAGTGCTTCTACCGCAAGTAGACTGTCACCGAAGCGGAACTGCCCCAAGTATTTGGCGGATAAGAAGGATGGCAAGGTGAACAAAGGTATATGTGATATACATGTTATTGATGTGTACCTTACTAGAGCTCGCAGAGCACTTGGGTATTTGATACTGGTTCATTGCTAATATTTGCAACTCAAAGCAGGGACTACGGATTGCTTAACACCGGCAAAGGACGAGGTGACGATGCGCGTGGGAAATGGTTCCAAAGTCGATGTGATCGCGGTCGGCACGCTACCTCTACATCTACCTTCGGGATTAGTTTTAGACCTAAATAATTGTTATTTGGTGCCTGCGTTGAGCATGAACATTATATCTGGATCTTGTTTGATGCGAGACGGTTATTCATTTAAATCAGAGAATAATGGTTGTTCTATTTATATGAGTAATATCTTTTATGGTCATGCACCCTTGAAGAGTTGTCTATTTTTGATGAATCTCGATAGTAGTAATACACATATTCATAATGTTGAAACCAAAAGATGCAGAGTTGATAATGATAGTGCAACTTATTTGTGGCACTGCCGTTTAGGTCATATCGGTATAAAGCGCATGAAGAAACTCCATATTGAAGGACTTTTGGAGTCACTTGATTATGAATCACTTGGCACTTGTGAACCGTGCCTCATGGGCAAGATGACTAAAACCCCGTTCTCCGGTACTATGGAGAGAGCAACAGATTTGTTGGAAATCATACATACAGATGTATGTGGTCCGATGAATGTTGAGGCTCGTGGCGGATATCGTTATTTTCTCACCTTCACAGATGATTTAAGCAGATATGGGTATATCTACTTAATGAAACATAAGTCTGAAACATTTGAAAAGTTCAAGGAATTTCAGAGTGAAGTTGAAAATCATCGTAATAAGAAAATTAAATTTCTACGATCTGATCGTGGAGGTGAATATTTGAGTTACGAGTTTGGTCTACATTTGAAACAATGCGAATAGTTTCAAGCAACTCACGCCACCGGAACACCACAGCGTAATGGTGTGTCCGAACGTCGAATCGTCGCACTTTACTAGATATGGTGCGATCTATGATGTCTCTTACAGATTTACAACTATCGTTTTGGGTTATGCTCTTGAGACGGCCGCATTCACACTCAATAGAACACCGTCAAAATCCGTTGAGACGACACATTATGAACTATGGTTTAGCAAGAAACCAAAGTTGTCGTTTCTCAAAGTTTGGGGATGCGATGCTTATGTGAAAAGCTTCAACCCGATAAGCTCGAACCCAAATCGAGAAATGTGTCTTCATAGGATACCCAAAGGAGACAGTTGGGTACACCTTCTATCACAGATCCGAAGGCAAGACATTTGTTGCCAAGAATGGATCCTTTCTAGAGAAGGAGTTTCTCTCGAAAGAAGTGAGTGGGAGGAAAGTAGAACTTGATGAGGTAATTGTACCTTCTCCTTATTTGAAAGTAGTTTGTCGCAGAAACGGTTTCGAGACATCTACACCAAATAGTGAGGAAGTTGATGATGTTGATCATGAAACTTCAGATCAAGTTACTACTGTAACCTCGTAGATCAACCAGAGTAAGATCCGCACTGAGTGGTACGGTAATCCTGTTCGGAAGTCATGCTACTAGATCATGATGAACCTACGAACTATGAAGAAGCGATGGTGAGCCCAGATTCATGCGAAATGGCTTGAGGCCATGAAATCTGAGATGGGATCCATGTATGAAAACAAAGTATGGACTTTGGTTGACTTGGCCGAGGGTCGGCAAGCAATAGAAAACAAGTGGATCTTCAAGAAGAAGACCGACGGCGGTAATGTTATCGTCTACAAAGCTCGACTTGTCGCAAAGGATTTTCGACAAGTTCAAGGGATTGACTACGATGAGACCTTCTCACCCGTGGCGATGCTTAAGTCTGTCGAATCATGTTAGCAATTGCCGCATTTTATGATTATGAAATTTGGCAAATGGATGTAAAGACTGCATTCTGAATGGATTTACGAAGAAGAGTTGTATATGATGCAGCCGAAGGTTTTATCGATCCAAAGGAGCTAACAAAGTGTGCAAGCTCCAGCGATCCATTTATGGACTGGTGCAAGCATCTCGAGTTGGAATAAACGCTTTGATAGTGTGATCAAAGCATTTGGGTTCATACTGAGACTTTTGGAGAAGCTCAGTATTTACAAGAAAGTGAGTGGGAGCTCAGAGCATTTCTCGATATTATATGTAGATAACATATTACTGATCGGAAATGATATAGAATTCTGGATAGCATAAAGGGATACTTGAATAAGAGTTTTTCAATGAAAGACCTCGGTGAAGCTGCATACATATTGGGCATCAAAATCTATAGAGATAGATCAAGACGCTTAATTGGACTTTCACAAAGCACATACCTTCACAAGATTTTGAAGAAGTTCAAAATGGATCAAGCAAAGAAAGGGTTCTTGCCTGTGTTGCAAGGTGTGAAGTTGAGTAAGACTCAATGCCCGACCACTGCAGAAGATAGAGAGAAATGAAAGATGTTCCTATGCTTCAGCCATAGGCTCTATCATGTATGCGATCTTGTGTACCGACCGATGTGTGCCTTGCTATAAGCTTAGCAGGAGGTACCAAAGTAATCCAGAGTGGATCATCGACAGCGGTCAAGAACATCCCGAAATACCGAAAAGGACTAAGGATATGTTTCTCGATATGGAGGTGACAAAGAGCTCATCGAACGGTTACGTTGATGCAAGCTTTGACACCGATCCGACGATTCTAAATCACGCACGGATAATGATTTACACTAAACGGAGGAGCTGTCGGTTGGTGCAATTCTAAACAAAGCATCGTGGCGGGATCTACATGTGAAGCGGAGTACATAGCAGCTTCGAAGCAGCTAATGAAGGAGTCGGATGAAGGAGTTCATATCCGATCTAGGTGTCATACCTAGTGCATCGGGTCCAATGAAAATCTTCGTGACAATCTCGAGCAATTGCCTTAGCGAAGGAATCCAGATTTCACAAGAGGACCAAGCACATCAAGAGACGCTTCAATTCCATCCGGATTTAGTCCGTGGGAGACATAGAGATTTGCAAGATACATACGGATCTGAATGTAGCAGACCGTTGACTAAGCCTCTTCCACGAGCAAAACATGATCAACACCAAGACTCCATGGGTGTTAGAATCATTACTATGTAATCTAGATTATTGACTCTAGTGCAAGTGGGAGACTAAAGGAAATATGCCCTAGAGGCAATAATAAAGTTATTATTTATTTCCTTATTTCATGATAAATGTTTATCATTCATCCTAGAATTGTATTAACCGGAAACATAATACATGTGTGAATGCATAGACAAACAGAGTGTCACTAGTATGCCTCTACTAGACTAGCTTGTTAATCAAAGATGGTTATGTTTCCTAACCATGAACAAACGGTTGTTATTTGATTAACAAGGTCACATCGTTAGAAGAATGATCTGATTGACATGACCCATTCCATTAGCTTAGCACACGATCGTTTAGTATGTTGCTACTGCTTTTATCCATGACATATACATGTTCCTATAACTATGAGATTATGCAACTCCGTTTACGGAGGAACACTTTGGTGCTACCAAACGTCACAACGTAATCGGGTGATTATAAAGGAGTACTACAGGTGTCTCCAAAGGCGCTTGTTGGGTTGGCGATTTCGAGATTAGGTTTTGTCACTCCGATAGTCGGAGAGGTATCTCTGGCCCTCTCGGTAATACACATCACTCAAGCCTTGCAAGCATTACAACTAATGAGTTAGCTGTGAGATGATGTATTACGAGCGAGTAAAGAGACTTGCCGTAACGAGATTGAACTAGGTATTGATACCGACGATCGAATCTCGGCAAGTAACATACCGATGACAAAGGAACAACGATGTTGTTATGCGGTCCGACCGATAAAGATCTTCGTAGAATATGTAGGAACCAATATGGGCGCCCAGGTCCCGCTATTGGTTATTGACCGAGACGGTCTCGGTCATGTCTACATTGTTCTCGAACCGTAGGGTCCGCACGCTTAAGGTTTCGATGACGGTTATATTATGAGTTTATGTATTTTGATGTACCGAAGGAGTTCGAGTCCGGATGTGATCACGGACATGACGAGGAGTCTCGAAATGGTCGAGACATAAAGATTGATATATTGGGCGACTATATTCGACACGGAAAGGTTCCGGAAGTTTCGGAGAAAACCGGAGTGCCGGAGGGGTTACCGGAACCCCCCGGGGAAGTTATGGGCCTTAGTGGGACAAGAGGGGAGAGAGAGGGCCGCACCAGGAGGTGGCGCGCCCCAGTCCGAATAGGACAAGGAGGGGGGGCGCCCCTTCCCTCTCCCTCTCCTCTCCTTCCTTCCCCTTCCTCCTTCCTAGTTGGACTAGGAAAGGGAGTCCTACTCCCACTAGGAGGAGGACTCCCCCCTTGGCGCGCCTCCTAGGGCCGGCCGCCCTCCCCTTGCTCCTTTATATACGGGGCAGGGGGCACCCTAGAACACACAAGTTGATCCTTGAGATCGTTCCTTAGCCGTGTGCGGTGCCCCCTCCACCATAATCCACCTCGGTCATATCGTGGCGGTGCTTAGGCGAAGCCTGCGTCGGTAGAACATCAAGATCGCCACCACGCCATCGTCTTGACGGAACTCTCCTCCCGAAGCTCTCTTGGATTGGAGCCCGAGGAGCGCCACCGAGCTGTCGTGTGTCAAGAACTCGGAGGCGCCGGAGTAACGGCGCTGGGATCGGTTGGATCGCGAGGAGAACGTCGACTACTTCCTCTACGCCAGATCGCTTCGCTTGGTCTCACGAGGGTACGTGACAACACTCTTCCCCTCGTTGCTATGCATCACCATGATCTTGCGTGTGCGTAGGAAATTTTTGAAATTACTACGCTCCCCAACATTATCAACGCTTAGAAATCCTTGTTGAATTTTTTTAAGTAATTCTTTTTGTATATGATCAAAGAAATTCATCATTTTTTAATACATGGTCAAAAAAATTCTATACACATTTCCAAAATTTCAAATGCTTGATCAGCATTTTTTAAATACTCATTCAACATTTTTTCAAATTATTGATTAACATTTTAACCTACGTGATAAAAAATTCACCACATTTTTTACACACATTAAAAAATCTTGTTCAAAAAAATAATTCAAATGCTTGGTTAACATTTTTTTAATACATGATCAATTTTTTTATACTTTTTCGTATATGTGATAAACATTTGTTCTATATGGATTTAACAAATTTGAAATGCTTAGTCAACATCTTCCAAATGTTTTTCATATAGTGTTTTTTTGTAATATGTATATATTTAGAATATTTAAGTATAAACAAAATTAGAAAATAAAGCAAAAATGAAACATAAAACGTAATAAACAGGAAAAAAAGGAGGTTGTGGCCTCAAGTGCTCCTAGGCCAGCCCATCTCGGTCTCCCCTTCGGCCCCTCTCGCTGAAGGCAAGACATAGGAGCGCCCCTGACAAACCCTATAGCAGCTAGCGGCGCCCGGTGGCTAGGAGTGGCAGAGGTAATTCGCAGGCCAACATGTGCGAGTCACAACCTAGTGCGCTGGAGGCGGGGGAGCCGGGGCGGAGTCGTCGGAGCCCATCTCCATCGTGGTGTCGTCCTCGTCGTCGAAGACCTTAGGGGAGCGGGCCGGCAAGCCGACCTCGATCCGCCTAGCATGGCGGCTAACAAGGGCGGCGACCGCATGCTCCATCTCGGATGATAGACTATCCTACAGTGCTTTCCCGCTGACGGCCATGGCGGATGAAGTGCAAGGGAGTAGGATGTGGAGGTACTGGTGTTGTAGTGTGGAGTTAGTCGGTTGTGACCGCCTTTATATAGCGGATTCCGGTGAGGCCAGGTGTTCGGGGGCATTAATGCGTGGCACCTGAGTGTGTGTCTCGGCCGGCGAGCCTGCTTAATGGAGGCAGACGGACAGACATCGGCATTGAACGGGTGCGGTAGGTATCCGCCCCGTCCCATCCAGTCACGTGTCTCCGATAATAAACAGGCGCGGACACCAGAGACACGTTGCAGGCCGCACCCTTGGCCGGCGCGCCGCTTCAATGGATGAGACAGTGAGAGGTCGTGTCCGCCCTAAGCCGTCTTCAATGTTGAGCAGGGCGCTCTACAACGACATCAATGCGGGCAGCTTGTGCCAGGCGGGAGCGCGTGCGGTAGGAGGAGGGGTTTTTGGTGGGCCAGAGCAGTCTTCCGGACTCCCGCAAATCTCCCCCACGCTTGTCTCCGGTTTGCGGGAGAAATCGCGTCCGGACAGCTCCACTAGCCATGGTTTTCGCGGTCTGGACAGCGCGGTTCGGACGGTTGCGGAAGGTTTACATGTCCGTCTTGGAGATTCCTTACACCATTTGCGTGGTCACCGCTGAGGAATCTCAAGCCTGAGCTCCAGGTCACGAATGCGTAGATTTGCCATTAAGTTAGGATGTGTTGGGGAACATCACCTTGGATTGGATACTATGGTCGATGTTTCTCGTGACACTTATGTTCTCACTCCCAATATTTAGCTTTAGTTTTTCAGTCATAAGTTAGTCTTTGTATCGGGCGAAAACTCAAATTCGATGAAAATCTGAAAACTTAGAGCCCTAACCATCATCTCATGGATGGACAGCATGGGGTGGGATGACGTTCAACCATTGAACTTTCTTTTTGCGGAAAGACCCCTATCTTTCCCCAGACTACAGTGACTAACTACGTCTTCCACCTTTGAGCTTGGGTTGCAACCTTGCAGGTTGGGTAAATCTAGTGCCCCGAGGAAAATAAAATCCCAACGCTAGCCGGCGACAGGTCACACGACTGCACTGACACTCCATGTTAATCCACAAGCCCTACATGACAGCCTCACTAATTCTTCTTGTGCGGTGTCAGATTATGATTGCGGCTCCTCAATCCTCTCGTAGCTAGCCCAACGTGGTGACAAGCGAGACGACGGCGCCACTCAACCCCACACACCACTACTTCCTCGTTGATTTCATCACTGTGCCATCCTTCCTTGAACCGCACTCAAGCGGCCCCGCGCATCTCATGCCACACCCTCTGTCCCCATCCATACTCATTTTCTGTCAAAATTGATTCAACTTGATTGAATGATGAATTCCTGAATCCAATTTAAAAATAACATCATATTCCATTTGTTACCAAATCAAGGAACCAACGTTGTGAGAGGATTTTGTATCAGCCATTGGTACCGAGAACCAAGAGTCATAGCCGTTATGCATAACCAATTAAAAAGGGGGAGACATTTAGCTATACATCTTCAATCGCGTGAGAACCTCTTAGTTAAGCATGTTTGACTTAGAGTATTATTGGGCACCAAGTGCGCTGAAAAAGATTTGTGTTGTCATGTGTAACTACTGCCAATTTGTAAGTAGTCGGGGGTGCTACACCATTGCACGGTCACTCCCAAAAAATGTGTCTACGAATTATCCAATCAAAGTCTAGCTAGCAACAATGAATTTCAATCATCGGATTCCTTATGCTAATCGCTCTCTTATTCCAGAATTTTACTGTATGATCAATCATAATTTTCTTTGCCAACGAATTCATCTGCTAACTCTTTTTAATTAAGTTGATAAATGTGGAATGTTGTTTTGGTTGATCGACCTAGCATGTGGGTGTACCAATGAGCCATGATTTATATAGCCCTTGCAGCACAAACACGGCGATTGAAATAAAAAGATCCGATGGTATTTATGATCTATGTGCAAACTGGTACCGTCATGGTCTTTAAAAGGTCCCCCTCCTGCTCTGATGTCTTTCCACATATGTCTTCACAAAGATAGAGCCCAAATATACCACTCTGCGTGTAACATGGAGCTGATCATCATGTAGACTGGTTATTTCAAATTTCTTGTATGAGATTTTAAAATTGAGTACCCAGGACACGATTTCTTCTCGTTCTCAGTACGTAGGAGTAGGAAGCATGAGGAACTTTGTAAAATCGAGTTCAGGACTAAGAAGTGCAAAATTTTGCCTTTACGCTGCGTTTGGATGTCTGTATTGGAGGCATCTGTATTGAATTGGTTTCAATTCCAATTCAGGAAGGAAACTGTAATGGATATGAATACGAATTCGCTTGTTTGGATGCTCATTGAATTGACTCATGGAATCTTAGTGAGGTTTCAATACCAAATCATGTTTGGATGGCAAACTATGGAATTGCATAGTGCTTTATCCTATACACATCAAATTGAAATTTGTACAATGCGTGACTATAATTGAATGATTATATAGCAATAAGAATTAACAAAATTAGTAATTTGTATTTTAGAGGTAAAACCGTAAAGGTGAGCCTTATATATTTCTATCAACGGTGATACAGTCGTTCAAGATTACATAATTCAGGACTGGAATTTTTTTCTTAATTCTTGAGCCTCCTTGTAGATAGTCCACCGTGCATATTCGTTGGCGGTGCTGTCATTCAGCGCCACAACAAACAGAGCACTCGTATTCGACGATCACACTGTCCATGTGCACGCTTTGCGTCGATTTCAGACCGAGACAGATTGCATGCTCAGATTGAACAGACTGGTATTATTAAGTAGCAAAAGTAAGTTCATTGCAAGGATCATAGACAATCAAGAGAACATGGAAGGCTGGACTAATGTTCATATCAGGGGAACATTAATACAGAAAGAAAGCTTGGGAAGAAGGAGAGGACAGTAGAGGGATCTGACAGCAGAGCACATGTGGAAGGAGCAGACGAGATGGGAGAACGGCGGCAGAGGAGGAGGGGGTCCTGTGGTATGGAGGGACGCCGAAGCAGAGGTACGGGAGGAGGAGCGCGGTGGACGGCTAGATCCCGGCCGTGGCGGCCATGGGAGGAGGGCATCGAGCGGCAGAGGAGATGGGACGCCATGGGTGGAAGGGGAACAAGTTGCGGCGGTGGGTATGCCGTTACTGGAGGAAGAGGAGGAGGGCCGGCGAGAGGAGCTTAGCTGGGCGCTGCGCCGCCGCCGCCGTCGATGTGCTGCCTGGGGCGGCTCCTCCAGCCCTTAGGTCTCGCGCAGGGGAAAGAAGGTGGGTCTCGCTCCAATCGTTTTCTTTTGCGGGAGCTGGTCAATTCAACCGAAAACGGAGCGGTGGAGGTCTGTATTGCGGGAGGCCTCCGTGCGTGGGAGCAAATTCGCTCCTGTATTTGGGCTCAATTCAGCCTCGCGTTTCAGTGCGCATCCAAACAACCGAATTGGCTGCCAGGTGATATCAAATCCAATTCACAGGTCTAATACAGACATCCAAACGCTGCGTTATGGATTTCCAATCAGAGCGTAAGCTACCATAAAGAACCTTGGGCCAGGCCCAATGCCCCTGCTCAATGGCTCAAAATTTTCTCCTGGTCCGACTACTCTCCTCCATTTGCTTGCTAATATACTACTTTGGGTGGTGCCTATCGTGCATGTATGGATAAATAAATAAAATTGTTCACAAGAGAAAGCGTAGTTCCTTGCTTATTAGTGTTTGACCTGGTCTCGCGAGCGGAGGTGAAAGGAGTGTTCCACCTTCCTTTTTGTCGCAGCGCCGGAGACGGGCAGGTCGCGATCCACGCCAGCAAGGTCATGTTAAATTTCTCGTCTCCTCAACTCGGGCCGTGAAGCGGCCTTTTTTCACTGTTTTGACCTTTTCATCAAATCTTAGCACAAAATGAACTCCATCGAAAACTATTTCACGATATGACCCTTTTGGTAACGCCACAAGTCGTGGCGTTGCTTCTCTATTTAAAAACGCCGAACTAACTCGCGTTGCTTCCCTTTATAAATAATTGGCAAATCTGAGTAAGCTAGTGAAACGCCACTATCATTGGCGTTTGGCACTTGGGCAGCAATGCCAAGGGGCTTGGCGTTTCCAGCAACGCCGCACGCCGTGGCGTTTCTGCCCTGCCACGTAGTGTCTCGACCAGGCCAGGAACGCGAGCTAGGTTGGCGTTTCTGTATAGTGCAGCAACGCCCGGTCTCTGGCGTTTCTGAGAAGGCTCAAATAGTGAAATAGTTTTTAAAGGAGTTTATTTTGTGCAAAGATTTGCTAAGAAGGTAAGATCAGTGAAAAAGGCCCCGTGAAGCCGGTGGCGCTCATGCCACACGGCGCTGCGCTGCGCTCGGGGGCCGGCAGTGGCAGCCCCGACCCACACGGCACGACGCGTTGGCAAGCAAAAGAAAGAAAGTCTGCATCCAAGGCAAGCCGAGCCTCGTTGCTCTAGCCAGTTTTTCCGTCGCCTGATGCGCACGGGCCACGCGTCACGCAAGACAAGGCTCGCTTTGCTCTGTGCCAACATTTGGAATCCGTCGAGCCCGGTGTTGCAGCAACAACACCACCGTGCAAATCGAAACTACTACTATCGAGTCACGCGGGAGTCTTTTTTTATTATTATTATTTTAGCTTTTTAGGGGCGAGTCACGCAGGAGCTATATCTCACCTGATGTAAAACACGGCAAAACCAGATGGCCTGTTGAGCCGGCCATCTGGCGATCGCCTGCCTGCTGAGAGGCGGTACTTTGTGTCTTTCCTATGCTTCTTTTCTCTTTAATGCACATCTACTTTTGGTAATACACGTGGTACATTGTCGATACATTTAGATCATTTTTTGGCAACGTTCAGTATTTTTTTAAATACTTCTTTTGAACTTATTTGAATGCGTGATAAACATTTTCCAAAAAACACGTTCAACATGTTAGATGGAAGCGTTCCTACTCCTCGTGAGAGGAGCCGCGGTGTATATATTGATGTGAGGCAGGAATAGCCCCTGCCGTGGCGTACAAGGAAGCACCGGTGGCTAGGATTCAGTGGTTACAGAGAAAGAGATAGATACGAGAGGGAGAGAGAGGAAGATTTATCTCTATTTCTAACACCCTCCCTTAATCTCAACTATCCTATATTAAGATTTCTCTTGAACTCCTCAAATGGTTTGACCGGCAATGCTTTGGTGAAGCCATCTGCTACCTGATCTTTAGAAGGGATGAACCTGATCTCCAGTTTCTTCTCTGCAACCCTTTCTCTCACAAAATGAAAATCAATTTCAATATGTTTGGTTCTGCCATGAAACACTGGATTAATAGAGAGATAGGTAGCTCCTAAGTTGTCACACCATAAACATGATGTGCGGTGTTGTTTAACACCCAACTCATTAAGCAATGATTCAATCCAAATAATCTCAGCAGTTGCATTTGCTAGTGACTTGTACTCAGCCTCTGTGCTTGATCTTGACACTGTAGCCTGTTTCCTGACACTCCAAGAAATAAGGTTAGAACCAAAGAATATTGCAAATCCTCCTGTTGACCTTCTGTCATCACTGCATCCTGCCCAGTCAGCATCAGAAAAGGTACTAACAAGAGTAGAGCTAGAATGTTTGAACTGAAGTCCTAGGCTCACAGTGTGCTTAATATATCTTATAATTCTTTTAACAGTTGTCCAATGTGCAGTAGTAGGTGCATGCAAATACTGACAAACCTTGTTGACTGCAAATGATATATCTGGTCTTGTCAGTGTCAGATACTGTAAGGCTCCCACAACACTCCTGTACCTTGTGCTTTCTTCTTCCTTGAGTGGCTCCCTTTCAAAAGCTGAAAGTTTTTCCGAGGATGATAATGGTGTAGGTGAAGGCTTACAGTCCTTCATCCCCATACGAGTTAGAAGTTCAATAGCATATTTGTTCTGACTTAGCACGATGCCATCTGAAATCTTCTTAACTTCAATGCCTAGGAAGAAGTGTAGATCACCAAGATCTTTCAAAGCAAACTTTGAACTTAAATCATGCAGAAGGGCACTAATAGCATCTTGTGAGGAGCTAGCAACTATAATATCATCAACATAAATCAAGACAAATATGACTGTGTTTGCCTTGTTATAAATGAAGAGTGACGTGTCAGCCTTGGATGCAATAAAACCAAAATACCTTAGCTGAGAACTCAACCTTGAGTACCACGCCCTTGGTGCTTGTTTTAAGCCATAGAGCGCCTTATCAAGTTTGCACACATAACGAGGTCTCTTTTTATCTGCATACCCAGGTGGTTGTCTCATGTAAACCTCCTCTTCTAGAACACCATGCAAAAACGCGTTCTGAACGTCTAGCTGCCTCAAGCTCCATCCCCTGGAAACAGCAATAGCTAGCACAAGCCTAATAGTTGCAGCCTTAACAACTAGACTAAAGGTGTCCTCATAATCTAGACCATAACGTTGTTTAAAGCCTTTTGCAACTAGACGTGCCTTATACCTGTCAATGGAGCCATCTGCCTTTTTCTTAACCCTGTAAACCCATTTGCAGTCAATAATATTTTTACCTCGTTTTTCTGGTACAAGGTGCCATGTTTTATTTTTCATGAGTGCAGAGTATTCTTCATCCATCGCATTTTTCCACTTTGAGTCTCCAAATGCATCTTCCAAGCTAGTTGGTTCTCCTGCAATGCACAACATGCCATAGGGTATAGTGCCATCAGTCCAGACTTTTGGATTTTTTATACCTTTTTTTAGGCGAGTCATCACACGTGAAGTTGGTGCTGGTTGCTGCATAGGAGATAGCACAGGTGATCGTGTCACAGAAGATCTGGAGGAAGTACCAGATCCGCTTTGCACAGCAGATCCGGTTCCGAACTCTGTAGCCCCCCGTGTAGTCGTACTGGCACTCGCCGCAGATCCACGCGCCACAGAGGATCCCGCAGGCGTCGCTATCTCCTGAGCGCGCGTGGGGGAAGGCGATCCCATCCCGACCGCGTCAGGCTGGTGATGGTGCGCCATTGGCCACCCGCACGTGGGACGCGGCTCCAGCCCACTGGCTGGCGACATGGCAGGCTGGGATTGGCCCCTAGTGGACGCATGATCCGGAGTCGATCTCCGCGCGCGATCCGAGAGCGCCAGTTGCTGCGGAGTTGCAGGCTGCTCCAAATCAGCCTCGTCATCTGCACCTGCCTCCTAATTCTCCAACACATGCAATATAGGACCGTTTTGCATCAAACCTTGATCATTTTGAGCACTGTTTTCTCCTGCTGTTTCTTCATGGATCTGCACAGGACAATATGCACAACTAGAACTGGTTGGGTTATCATATTGATAAGTACAATCGTCGCCCCCTTGCTCAAAATTTCGAAGGTTAGGAGGAAGAAGAAGGATTTCTTTCTTGAGTATGGCTCCGGCATTTGGGTGTAGAGATGCAAAGGGAAATATAGACTCATCAAAAACAACATCACGGGATATGTAAACTCTGCCACTAGCAATATCAAGACATTTTACTCCTTTGTGAATAGGACTATATCCTAGGAAGGCACACTTTGTTGAACGGAATGCAAGCTTGCGAGAATTATATGGTCGTAGGTTGGGCTAGCACGCACAACCAAAGACACGTAAGGATTTGTAATCAGGTGTGATGTCATAAAGGCGTGTGACAGGAGTTTTAAACTTGATGACTTTACTGGGAAGTAAATTAATGAGGTAAGTGGCAGTCAAGAATGCTTCATCCCAAAATTTTAGTGGCATAGATGCATTTGCAAGTAGGGCTAGCCCTACTTCAATGACATGGCGATGCTTTCTCTCAGCAGAGCCATTCTGCTGATGTGCATGAGGGCATGAGACATGATGGGAGATGCCAAGTTGCTGAAAAAAGGAATTCAACTTCTTGTACTCACTCCCCCAGTCAGTTTGCATAGCAATGATCTTAGTGTTTAGTCGTCTCTCCACAAGGTTCTTAAAATTTTAGAAAACTTGAAACACTTCAGACCTCTTTTTGAGGAGATAGATCCAAGTATATTTACTGTAATCATCAATGAAGCTTACATAGTATGAATATCTACCAACCGAAGTGGGAGTTGGCCCCCAAACATTTGAGAAAACAAGTTGTATGGGTGCAGTAGATATGCTGGTAGATACAGGATATGGCAACTGATGACTTTTAGCTTGCATACATGGATCACACACTGACTCAATACTAGACTCATTTGAGTAGGGAAGTTTATTTTTGCTAAGAACAAACTTGACAATAACTGAAGAAGGATGCCCTAAACAACTATGCCACTTTGATGAAGTAGGCTTGATGGTGATAAGCGCTTTTTTATTCAACGATGACGATGATGAAGATATGAGAGGATAAAGACCTCCCACGCACTTGCCCCTAAGAAGAATTCTCGTCGTGTCCAAGTCCTTGACCAAAAAGAAATAGGGGTAAAATTCAATAAGGACACGATTATCTCGAGTAAAGCGATGAACAGAAAGAAGGTTCTTGTATGTTTGGGGCACACGAAGAACTTTGTTAAGTTGCAATGTTTTTGTAGGGGTTTGAACAATTGAATGACCAATATGAGTAACGTTCACACAAAAACCACTTGCGGTGTGCACTTGATCTTGCCCATGGTACTTGTCTCTTGTCGTCAGCCTGTCCAGCTCGCCGGTGATATGATGTGTGGCGCAAGTATCCGCGTACCAATTCGTGCCAACGCCATAGGAGTCAGTGACAAGGTTTGCCCCCTTCTCCTCATGCTCGTCATCATCATACCTATGCCAGCAGTCTCGAGCACCTCCTGGATGGTGCTTGAGACAGATCTGACACTCCGGGTAGTCGCGGGGTTGTTGCTGACGTTGCTGCTGTGGGCGACCTGTTGGGGAACATAGTAATTTCAAAAAAATTCCTACGCACACGCAAGATCATGGTGATGCATAGCAACGAGAGGGGAGAGTGTTGTCCACGTACCCTCGTAGACCGTAAGCGGAAGCGTTATGACAATGCGGTTGATGTAGTCGTACGCGTCTTCACGATCCGACCGATCCAAGCACCGAACGTCACGACACCTCCGAGTTCAGCACACGCTCATCTCGATGATGATCCCGGACTCCGATCCAGCAGGTGTCGGGATGAGTTCCGTCAAGACGACGGCGTGGTGGCGATGATGATGTTCTACCGATGCGGGGCTTTGCCTAAGCACCGCAACGATATGACCGAGGTGGAATATGGTGGAGGGGCACCGCACGGCTAAGGAACGATCACGAAGATCAACTTGTGTGTCATGGGGTGCCCCGGCCCCTATATATAAAGGAGCAAGGGAGGAGGAGGCCGGCCCTAGGAGGGGGCGCACTAAGTGTGGAGTCCTACTAGGACTCCCTAGTCCTAGTAGGATTCCACCTCCCGTATGGAATAGGAAAAGAGGAAGGGAAAAGGAGAAGGAAGGAAGGGGGCGGCCCCCTTCCCTAGTCCAATTCGACCAGACCAAGGGAGGGTGCGCCACCCTTGAGGCCCTTTTCCTTCTTTCCCGTATGGCCCATTAAGGCCCAATACGTATTCCGTAACTCTCCCAGACTCGAAAAATACCGAATCACTGAACCTTCTCGATGTCCGAATATAGTCGTCAATATATCGATCTTTACATCTCGACCATTTCGAGACTCCAAGTCATGTCCCCGATCTCATCGGGACTCAACTCCTTCGGTACATCAAAACTCATAAACTCATAATAAAGCTGTCATCGAAACCTTGTTGCGTGGACCCTACGGGTTCGAGAACTATGTAGACATGGCCAAAACACGTTTCCGGTCAATAACCAATAGCGGGACCTGGATGCCCATATTGGCTCCCACATATTCTACGAAGATCTTTATCGGTCAAACCGCATAACAACATATGTTGTTCCCTTTGTCATCGGTATGTTACTTGCCCGAGATTCGATCGTCGGTATCTCAATACCTAGTTCAATCTCATTACCAGCAAGTCTCTTTACTCATTCCGTAATACATCATCCCACAACTAACTCATTAGTTACAATGCTTGCAAGGCTTAAGTGATGTGCATTACCGAGAGGGCCCAGATATACCTCTCCGACAATCGGAGTGACAAATCCTAATCTCGAAATACGCCAACCCAACATGTACCTTCGGAGACACCTGTAGAGCTCCTTTATAATCACCCAGTTACGTTGTGACGTTTGGTAGCACACAAAGTGTTCCTCCGGTAAACGGGAGTTGCATAATCTCATAGTCATAGGAACATGTATAAGTCATGAAGAAAGCAATAGCAACATACTAAATGATCAAGTGCTAAGCTAACGGAATGGGTCATGTCAATCACATCATTCTCCTAGTGATGTGATCCCGTTAATCAGATGACAACTCATGTCTATGGTTAGGAAACACAACCATCTTTGATCAACAAGCTAGTCAAGTAGAGGCATAGTAGTGACACTATGTTTGTCTATGTATTCACACATGTATTATGTTTCCGGTTAATACAATTCTAGCATGAATAATAAACATTTATCATGAAATAAGGAAAAAAAATAATAACTTTATTATTGTCTCTAGGGCATATTTCCTTCGGTCTCCCACTTGCACTAGAGTCAATAATCCATGTGATTTAACATCAATATTCATATCTATATATGATTAACCCCCATAGTTCACATCGTTATGCGACTAGCACCCAAAGGGTTTACTAGAGTCAATAATCTAGTTCACATCGCTATGTGATTAACACCCAAAGAGTACTAAGGTGTGATCATGTTTTGCTCATGAGAGAAGCTTAGTCAACGGGTCTGTCATATTCGAAGTCGTATGTATTTTGCAAATATTTTATGTCTACAATGTTCTGCACGGAGCTACTCTAGCTAATTGCTCCCACTTTTAATATGTATCCAGATTGAGACTTAGAGTCATCTAGATTGGTGTAAAAGATTGCACCAATGTAACTCTTTACGACGGGCTCTTTTATCACCTCCATAATCGAAATATTTCCTTAGTCCTCACTAAGGATAATCTTGACCAATGTCCAGTGATCTACTTCTAGATCACTATTGTACTCTCTTGCCAAATTCAGAGCAAGGTATACAATAGGTCTGGTACATAGCATAGCATACTTTATAGAACCTATGCCTGAGGCATAGGAAATGACTTTCATTCTTTTTTCTATTTTCTGCCGTGGTCGGGATTTGAGTCTTACTCAATTTCACACCTTTGCAACACAGGCAAGAACTCTTTCTTTGACTGTTCCATTTTGAACTACTTCAAAATCTTGACAAGGTATGTACTTATTGAAAAACTCATCAAGCGTCTTGATCTATCTCAATAGATCTTGATGCTCAATATGTCAGTAGCTTTACTGAAGTCTTTCTTTTAAAGAACTCCTTTCTAATACTCCTTTATGCTTTCCAGAAAAATTCTACATCATTTCTGATCAACAATATTTTACTCACATATATTTATCAAAAAGGCGGTAGTGCTCCCACTCACTTTATTGTAAATACAGGCTTCACCGCAAGTCTGTATAAAACTATATGCTTTGATCAACTCATCACAGCGTATATTCCAACTCCGAGATGCTTACACCAGTCCATAGATGGATTGCTGGAGCTTGCACAATTTGTTAGCACCTTTAGGATTGACAATACCTTCTGGTTGCATCATATACAACTCTTCTTTAAGAAAAACCATTAAGGAAAGCAGTTTTGACATCCATTTGCCAGATTTCATAAAATGTGGCAATTGCTAACATGATTCGGACAGACTTTAAGCATCGCTACAGTTGAGAAAATCTCATTGTAGTCAACACCTTGAACTTGTTGAAAACCTTTTTGCAACAAGTCGAGCTTTGTAGATAGTAACATTACTATCAACATCTGTCTTCCTCTTGAAGATCCATTTATACAATATGGCTTGCCGATTGAAAGTGCGTTATATCGACTAGAGGGGGGGGGGTGAATAGGCGATTTTTATGAATTCTTCACTGAGGAATTTGCTGGTGAGGAAATTCCTTAGCGAAGAACTACTTGCAGCGGAATAAGTACTCAGAAGTAAGCATAACAGAATACAAGCATGGTCATCATGATGAAATGAAGACAAGCATAGAGTATGGAAAGCGTAATCACAGGATAACTCAAGGTGAAGACAAACAGACTGAAGAAATTTAACTGAGGAATTAGAGAAAGTCTTCAGTCAAAGTCTTCAAGCACAGATATGAACAAACATTCAACACAGTAATGAGGAAATGAAAGGGTTGAGAAAATAGAACTAGTTAGTTGGTGGAGACAATGATTTGGTAAACCAGTTCCAACTGCTATCTCAGTTGTACGTCTGGTTGGAGCGGCTGAGTATTTAAACTCGAGGACACGCAGTCCCGGACACCCAATCACTGAGCCGCAACTCAGGACACCCAGTCCTCACCGTATTCTCCTTGAACTAAGACCACGCAGGCCTCGTCCAATCACTCGTGGTAAGTCTTCAGGTGACTTCCAAACCTTCATAGACTTAGTCACTCGGCGATCCACAATTCCTCTTGGATGCTCTAGACCTTGACGCCTAACCGTCTGAAAGAAGCACAGTCTTCAAAGGTAACAAGCGTCGGATCCATGCGGATCAATTTCTTGATGATGCTCAATCACTTTGGGTTTGTGGGGTTTGGTTTTGGGATTTTCCTCACTTGATGATTTTCGCTCAAAGTCCTCGGAGGATGGGTTGCTCTCAAATGATAAGTGTCAAGTTCTCTCGGAGCAGCCAAGTAGCTAGTGGTTGTAGGGGGCGGCTATTTATAGCCTAGGGAGCAGCCCAACATGATAAGACATAAATGCCCTTCAATGATATGACCGTTAGGTGGATAAGATATTTTGGGACAGCCGTAGCGACAAGACAAGAACGGTCGGAAATTTGACTCTCAAATTCCTCGGGGCTATCATGTTCCTCATTTGTAGGCAATTCAGATCTTGGCGAATTCCTAACTCCTCGATCGAGAAAGTCCTCAAGGACTGTAAGAACTGCGTCTCACATCAAGAAATTGACTAAACTGTATGAGATTTCCAATGGCTTCACTCAAGGGATTGGTAGGTGTAGGATTTTGAGTTGAGCATCACATGGAAATTTTTCTTAGTATTTCCTCGACCCCTTTAACAATGACGGTGTTTCCTATGACTCAAGAAAGAGAAAATGAAACTACGAAAACAAAAGTCTTCACGCTTCTTGTTCCTCAAATGAATACCAAGTCTTCAAGGTCACACCAATTTCTTCACTTTGAAAGTCTTCAGAATATCAAAGTCTTCAGTCGAAGAACTTCATTTTTAGGGGTCGACTTTCTCTGTAAATATCAAACTCCTCATTGACTTATAGACCTGTGTACACTCACAAACGCATCAGTCCCTTAACCTATAAGTCTTCAATACACCAAAATCACTAAGGGGCACTAGATGCACTTACAATCTCCCCCTTTTTGGTGATTGATGACAACATAGGTTAAGTTTTCAACGGGGATAAACATATGAAGTGTAACTACTGATATTGAGGAATTTGATTGCAAGATATAGAAGAACTCCCCCTGAAGATGTGCATAGTGAGGAATTTGCTTTTGAGGCAATGCACATTTGAAGAGTTGAATCATGGAGATCTCCCCCTATATCTTGTAATTCATACACGCATTTGATATATAATATGAAGAATTTGAAATGCATTGTGAAATATGGTGCCTGATGAAATTCAGCATGCGTGCAATAATATTAACGAGGAATAAGCGTGCCGAAAGCATCAAAAGTATCGGAGCATAGTGCAACAAAAGTATCAGAGCACCATCAAAAGTATCAGGGCACCATCGGGTTTAAGATTACAACTCGATCCAATAAAAAGTTTCGGAAGAACGAGAGTTGTAACTTAACAAAACTCCCATAATATAAACCCGCTTGAAGACTAACTCAGATTTCTCCCCCTTTGTCATCAAATGACCAAAAGGATTGAAACTGAGGACTAACGCTCAAGAATTTCAAGTTGATGGAGGAGCCAGCGTTATCGGGTTGTTTGTTGAAGTAGGGCCTCCCGCAGTGTCGTCCAAATCTTCATGCTCATTAGTTTCACGTGATGAAGAATAAGAGCTGGCCACCAGATCAGGAACTTTGACTCTCTTGAATTTCTTCGTAGGAGGTGCAGACCGGTCAAATGCTTCCTGGAGACCCATAGTCTTCAGTTCTTCCGCGCTATAGACATGAGTGAGAACAGCCCAGGTGCGGTTGAGGGTTTCATTAAGGTGATAATGGTTTTTCTTCACTGCATTATGTCTTGAGGTCATGTTGTGAAGAATTGCAGCAACTGACGCTTTACCCATTTGTGATTGCGATCAACCTTCTGATGAAGACTGAGGAGTAACTCACGGTCACCATCACCACAGGTCTTGTGGCTTGAGGCTTTTGCTTGGCTGAGGTATTTCTGGCGGTGTCATGTGTGGCGTAATCGTCATTGGTAGAGTAAGATGTAGCAGATTTAAATTGACCATCCAATGGACGAAATGCCTTCATCGATCACATCACCTGCCTTGCCTTTATCATCGATGATGAAACCGCTCTGCATTTGAGGACTTCAATGGGAGGCAAGTAGCTACCATGGTTCAGAGTGTCGACTTTGTAATTCAAAGAAGATCTTGCTGTATGAATCTCATAATCCAAGGTGCATAGGGCTTCACTCAAAAGGTGACATAGCAACATTTGCCAGAGTCCTCATGAAGAAATCATGGAAGTTGACGGGAACGCCATGAATAATGTTGAAAAGCATATTCTTCATGATGCCAATGACATCTTCATCATTTGAGTCGTGGCCTTTGATAGGACTCATTGTCTTCGTCAGAATGCGATAGACAGTCCGAGGCACATAGAGCAATTCCTTGACGAGGAATTTGGTTCGTGGGGCCTGCCCAGGCTTCAAAGGCTTCATGAGCACTTGCATATAGTGATTTGACAATTCAGGGTCATTGTAGATGCAACGTGCACTGTCATGGGGAGGATCAAGAGGAAGGACACGAAGCAATTCAGTTGCCGGTGCCTTGTAGTGAGTGTTTTCGGTCATCCAATCCAACACCCATGAATTGACATCTTCACATCTCTCCAAAGATATGCGATGTGGTGTAGAATCGAAGAATGAGTTCTTCATTCCAATCACGTATGTCATTGCAGAAATTGAGCAATCTGCATCGTGAAGAACACCGAGGACTGGCTCGAAGCATGGCGGAGATTCCATATCCACGTGAGGAATATGTTCATGGTCAAGATTTTGTCCTTGTCAAATAACACCGAGGAATAGAAGTTGACTTGACTAGCAGTCCGTAAATGCCTCTTCCTTATCGAGCAGAGTCATATGGGTTGTAGTCGATGAAGAACACATGCTCGGAAAGAAGTCTTCACCTTGAACTTCGCTTGCTTGAGAACGGATTCTTTGGCTTGGCGGAGGAATGTCGGTGATTTGCAAGTACCACCTTAGGAATCGCGAGCTCAGGTTCTTCAGGCTGAGGAATTTCTGGTTCCTCTTCTTGTGGAATCTGCGGATCAGCAGAAGAGTTCTTCAAAGACTAGCGGCTGGAATATCTTCATGAACAGAGGAAGTGGGATGAGTTTCTTCAGAGCCCATTTGAACAGTTGTTGCCGGGGACTGAGGAATCTGTAGAATGGGAGTGAAGAGAGGAGTATTGGGATGCTGACTTTCCCAAAAGTCATCGTTCATCACTGGTGTAGTGCATCCAATATCCACATCTTCATCTTCAATTTCCTCAACACATGCCTCTTCAGCTGTGAACTGAGGCATAGGTCAGGAATTGACTGTCGTTGAAGGGATTGTATCCACTTCAATTTCTTCATCAATCTGCTCTGACGAAGCAGCAGAATGATTTTCTTCATCAGATCCGCTTGGAATCTTGTAGTCTTCTCCAAAAGGAACAATTTCCTTTGATGACATGGAGGAAATCAGAACGACATCAATTGGATGTTCAAGAGAGCTGGTCATAGGCTTCATTTTCTTCACAGCCGAAGAATTTGACGCAACTGATGCCTTCCTTTTCTTCACTACAGCTCGCTCTGCAGCCTTGGTCTTCTTTACTTCATAGGCAGAAGGAAGAATTGGAGTTGGTGTAGGCGCGGGAGGAGCCGAGGACTGTGGTTGATTTTCTTGGCAATCGATGCGATTGCCTGATCTCTTCGATTTCTTCAGCGCACCACTAGTGGATGCCACGGCAATTTCTTCAGTGGCTGGAATGGAGTCATCAGCCTGGAACTTACATTTTCTTCAGCAGGCTGAAAGTCATCAGTGTGCTGGCATGATCTTCAAAGAGCTGAGCAGAGTCTGCAGCCTGAGGATTTTCTTGTTGCGATGGGGCTGCAACAGTTGACATTTTCTTCGTCAGGTTGACGAATCTCACTTTGGCTCCTTGCCAATCAGCATAGTATGCACCAAAGTCCTTGCTGAGGGCTTGGATCTCAGACTGAGCCTGGAGAAGTTCCTCAGGTGTCATTCTAACAACGTTTTTCTTCAGGAGCTTATCCTTCCTGTATTGAGCCTTTTTGATTTCACGAGCCTTTTCAAACTTCCATTTCTCTTGAGAGATGAAATGGGTCAGCATGTGACTTTGACCAGGAGTCAGTTGAAAGTCAGGCATGGGGGTGTTTGGATCCTTGTGCCATAGGTCAATGTAGTCGAGGAGTTTCCTCGGATCCAAAAGCAGTGGCATAGATGTGCCTTTGGCTCTAGCGGCCTTCACTTGTCTGTCTCTGATGATTTCTGCAAGTTCTTCATCGAAGCTTCATCATCGAGGGCACTTGAATGCAACTGTTTCTTCCTTGGACTTGGCCGAGGACCGCGTCCCAACTGTTGCTTTAGTCTTCAACAGTGGGGCCTGATGAGGACATTGGTGCAGTGAGGAACTTGCTGAGACACCAGAAGCAATTGAAAAACCCGTAGTCCTTTGACATGTAGCCAGATGCACAGGAGTTGAGGACTTTGGTGGAGCAGTAGCGGTCTGAGCAATTTTCCGTGAGGGCGTAGCTGAGGAACTTGGCCGTGAGGGCGCTGTTGGTGAAGCACTTGGCTTACGAGCAGGCTTCTTTGGCATTGATTTCCTCGGTTTGACTGAGGTCTCAGCAGCAGCAGCAGCGGCAGAATCCTCATTGAATTTCCTCACTGCCTCCTTGGCTTGTCTTGCCAATTTTGCTTGGCGCCTAGCCCATTCTTCAGGAAAGTCCTCACCGTGCTTGATGCTGGTGGGATCAGCTACTTGGCCAGGTGCCAATGGAGCTCTTGGGCATGGAGGATTTAAAGCGAATTTCTTCATGTACTTTGGAGTAACATATCGATATTCCCTCCATTCTCTTGCCCATCTCCGTTCAATCCTCTGAATATGCACTTTGCGCTGGTTTTTGTTCTCCTTGTCAAATTTGGCTTCATCAGGTGTGTAATAGTCTTTGTATATGTCATCAGGGATTTCGAAAGCAGTCATGACCTCCGGTTTCTTTCCTCCTTTCTGCGGTCTCTTTCCTTCAGCCATTTTCTTCAGATGAGGAATTTGAACAATTGAACACTCTGAAGAAGTATGCAGTTTTTCTTCGAGGAACGCTGCAAATGAGTTAAGTTGATGAGAACCTAGTGATTCAGTAGCGGACATGAGTACCTGTGAACAGAGTGTAGGTGCGAGGAATTTGGAGAGGTCATATGCATTCCTAGAAGGTTTTTCGAAAAGACAAGTTTTGAGGAATTTGACCAGTTGAGCCTTGAGGAATTTCACTAAGCGTTCTTGTCTTAGGTTCCAGAGTTGTACAGATCAAAAATCCGCACAATTGAGGAATCTTGAAGAAAATGAGTGCTTAGAGAAATGGATCAAGAGCATACAGTAAGTGAAGTGTTCAGATGTGTGAAGATTTGAAGAATAAAACACCTTTGAAGATTTTCAGGAAAACTTGAGAATCAAAGTGAGTAATAAAAGTAACTTTTAATTACCCGAACTGAAGAACACGACGAACTGAGATGAATAGCGGTGAAGTTTGTCAAGTTAGATCTCCCACGCCCTAACTTGGCAGAGGGAGACAGCTACGGCGGCGGCGGAGTGTAGATTTCCGCAGCCGATGCGAGTACGACGGCGACGAGGTCGAGGCAGCGAAGCTCTTCCTCACCGGCGGCGATGGAGTAGCGGCGGCGCTAGGGTTTGAGGAGCTCGAGCGAGAGATAGCGACCGAGCGGAGTAAATGAAGTGAGGAAGGGGAGAGGGGTATTTATAGCCATGGTGAAAAATTGTTCGCCCGAAGATTTTGGGACGAACATGCCCCTGCCCTTTCTCCTTCACGCGACATGTGTCACCCACGTACTGTGCAGATGAGATCGTGTAAGATCGTGGGTGAATATAATAATGCATCATGGGATGCGGAATGGTCTGAGCGGAAAAACCGAAAATCTGGATAAGATTTGTTTTAAAGTTTCGTTCGCAATTTCTTCAGCTGACAAGGACACAGTGAAGACTTTGAACGAGTTTCAAATAGAACGCACATGAAGAATTTGTGAATAGATTGGGTTGAGTATAGCATAGAGGGGGAAGGGTCCGATCACATTCACTTAGCAGAAAAAGCAACTTGAAGAAATAGCCATAAGTGAATGCTGTAGAGGACCTAAACTCATATATATATATATATAGCCAATGAAGAGAAACGACGGAAACAGTGATGATTTTGCAAAGTTGAAGAATTTGAAAAACTGAAGAATTTCAAAAATGAGGAAAAACTCAAATTGAAGATTTTCAACCTTTTGTGGTGGCGTGGCCCACCGTATAAGAATGATGATTTCAGACACCGCGTACAATTGTCGTAGGGTTCTGAGAATCTAATTCTTCATTAATTTCTTCACACTTAGAGTGTTATTCTTCATTGATTGAAGAAAAACATTTCTTCATGTGTTGCACATCTAAGTCATCAATTTTGCATAAGTATTAGGATGTGTGTCCTTTTCAAACAACATTCGAAGACTCTAAGATATTTAGCTCACACCACAACTTGCTAAATCTCTTCTCATCCAAGGGCTCAATGAAGATATCAGCTAGCTGTTCTTCAGTCTTCACATGCTCGATGGAGATGTCGCCCTTCAACACATAATCACGAAGAAAATGATGACGAATCTGAATGTGCTTTGTCTTCGAGTGCTGAACTGGGTTGTGTGCAATCTTGATGGCACTCTCATTGTCGCAGAGGAGAGGCACATTCTTCACGTTGACGCCATAGTCCTTGAGGGTTTGCTTCATCCAAAGCAGTTGAGCACAGCAAGAGCCAGCAGCAATGTATTCAGCTTCAGCAGTAGACAGTGATACGCAGTTCTGTTTCTTCGAGGACCAACAGACCAAAGATCGTCCGAGGAAATGACAAGTGCCATATGTTGACTTGCGGTCCACACGATCACCAAATAGTCGAGTCGAATATCCAATGAGATCAAAAGCAGAGCCCTTGGGGTACCATAATCCTAGTGTTGGTGTGTGAGCTAGATATTGGAGAATATGCTTCACAGCCTTATGGTGTGATTCCTTCGGTGCAGCTTGAAATCGGGCACACATGCAAACACTAAGCATTATGTCTGGCCTAGATGCACATAAGTACAATAAAGAGCCAATCATGGAGCGGTATACCTTGTGATCGAAGTCAATACCATTTTCATCAGTGCATAGATGGCCATTTGTGGGCATAGGAATTTTGACGCCTTCTTGCATGCTGAATTTCCTCAGTACATCTTTGAGGTATTTCTCCTGAGATATAAATATGCCATTGCTTTGTCGATTTAATTTGAAGACCTAAGAAGAATTTCAACTCTCCCATCATAGACATTTGATATTCTTTACTCATCATATAGGCAAATTCATCACTATAACGTTGGTCAGTACAACCAAAGATAATATCATCAACATATATTTGGCACACAAATAGTTCACCATCATAAGATTTAGTAAAGAGAGTAGGGTCGAGTGAACCGGGTGTGAAGCCATTCTTCACGAAGAATTCCTTCAATGTATCATACCACGCCCGAGGGGCTTGCTTGAGGCCATAGAGGGCCTTATTGAGTCTGAAGACTTTGTCAGGATTCTTTGGATCTTCAAAACCTGGGGGTTGAGCAACATATACTTCTTCCTCAAGCTTACCATTGAGGAATGCACTTTTCACATCAATTTGATATAAGATGATACCATGATGGTTAGCGTAAGCAAGTAATATGCGAATATCCTCAAGTCTAGCAACAGGTGCAAAAGTTTCATCGCAATCAATTCCTTCAACCTGTGTGTAGCCTTGAGATACTAATCGTGCCTTATTCCTCACCACAAGGCCATTTTCATCTTGCTTGTTGCGGTAGATCCACTTTGTGCCAATGATATTATGCTTGCGAGGATCTGGGCGATTGACCAATACCAGACATTGTTAAGCTCGAACTGATGTAATTCTTCTTGCATAGCCTGAATCCACTCCGGCTCCAGAAATGCTTCATCTACCTTAGTGGGCTCTGTGATTGAGACAAAAGCATAGTGCCCACAAAAGTTAGATAAATGTGAAGCTTTTGAGCGTGTGAGAGGACCTGGTGTGCTAATGTCATTGATGATCTTCTCCACTTGCACTTCTTTTGCAACGCGAGGATGAGCTGGTTGTCGCTGAGGAATTTGATCAGCATTTTCTTCAGCACCATTTTCCTCATCATGTTCTTGAGTGCATCACTCGACGTTCTTCATGAACAGGAATGAATTCTTCAGCAGATTCTTCAAGAGGAATGACATCCTCGGTTGCCTTGAACTTGATAGAATCCTCGGTGCTGGTTCATCTAACACGAAGGTAGGTGCTCTCTTTGCGAGCCATTAGTTTCATCGAACCGCACATCTACAAAGGTCAACAATCTTGTGAAGAACAATGTTGAAGACTCTGTAGGTGTGCGAGTCCTTTCCGTAACCAAGCATAAAACCCTCATGTGCTTTCGGTGCAAATTTAGAGTTGTGGTGAGGATCTCTAATCCAACATTTAGCACCGAAGACTTTGAAATAACTCACATTGGGTTTCTTGCCAGTGAGGAGTTCATAGGCCGTCTTCTTGAAGAATTTGTGAAGATATACTCTGTTGATGATGTGGCACGCAGTATCAATTGCATCAATCCAAAAATGCTGAGGCGTTTTTTATTCATCAAGCATAGTGAGAGCCATCTCAACAAGAGTTCTGTTCTTGCGCTCCATGACGCCATTTTGCTGAGGAGTATAGGGAGCAGATAACTCATGAGTAATACCAAGCTCATCAAGATAGGCATCAAGACCGGAATTCTTGAACTTAGTTCCATTGTCACTTCTGGTGTGCTTGATCTTCACACCAAAGTTGGTTGAAGCCCTCGAGGAAAATCGTTTGAAGACTTCCTGCACTTCATGTTTGTAAGTAATAATGTGTACCCATGTATATCGAGAATAATCCTCAACAATGACAAAACCATATAGAGATGCATTATTAGTGACTGCTGAGTAATGATTAGGTCCGAAGAGGTCCATGTGAAGCAATTCGAATGGACGAGTAGTGGTCATGATAGTCTTCGCTGGATGCTTGGCCTTGGTCATTTTTCCAGCTTCACAGGCTCCGCATAAGTGATCCTTGAGGAATTTGACATTCTCAATGCCAATGACATGCTTCGTCTTCGCAAGCGTGTGCAAATTCCTCATGCCTGCATGACCAAGTCGTCGATGCCATAGCCAGCCTTCTGAAGCTTTTGCTAGTAAACACACGGCTGGTTGTGGTCCTGTAGAGAAATCAACAATATACAGATCTCCTCTCCTAAAGCCTTCGAAGACTTTGGAATTGTCAGCTTCCATAATCACAACACAGCGATACTTGCCAAAGACAACAACCATATCAAGATCACAAAGCATTGAGACTGACATTAGATTGTATCATAAGGACTCAACAAGCATGACTTTGTCCATGTGTTTATCCTTAGAGATTGCAACCTTACCAAGACCCAATACCTGACTTTTGCCTTTGTCAGCAAAAATGATATGCTTCAGAGGTGACAGTGATAAGGGAGCATCCATCAATAGATTCTTGTCACCAGTCATGTGATTTGTACATCCACTATCGAGGACCCATTCAGTAGTTTTGGGTTGATCATCCTGCAGATGAATTAGTGTAGCTTACAATCTCATATGCTTCATCAGTGAAGAATATGATATCAAGTTCATCAGATGAGTTTCATCAAGCAGTAAACTGATATAGCAGTATGAGGACGTGTGAAATGAAAGTTCATTTCATCATGATTCGCTGGCCCTTTCGAGCAGTTTCACAGTCCTCAAAGAAATTCTTCAGACGTTAAAGCACGCCCGGAGACCTGACCTCGCAGAAGAGATTAGTTCTTTTCTTCACCACCCACATCCGGAGGGGTGGCAAAGAATTCATCACTCTGCGAGCACCATATGAGAATGGTGGCAAAGATGCCAAACCATTTCATTTTGCATAAGAGGGGTTAGGGTAAGCATATGAATAAGCAGAGTAATTCTTCGAGGACTTATGAACATAATGGTTTGAAGAATAATGCACATATTCATAGCTCTTAGCTCGACCCTGCGAGACAGAGTTGTTAGCATGATGATAATCATATGAGGACTTTGATCCTTTTGAGGAATTTGATCCATGTGAAGAATTTGGTCCGTATGAGGACTTGGATCCATATGAAGAGTTTGGTCCATATGAAGAATTTGATCTGGGGTTCCTGTTCTTCACAGGTGGTGTCATGAGGACATTCACCTGAAGACTTTCAACATAACTTTTGGGAACCCAGATTTTCTTCATAGGGGAACCGTTCCTGCAGTTAGTGCCAACATATCTAGCAAATACTTCACCGTTCTGATTTTTGAACAGTTTATAATTGGAGTCAAATGACTCATCAGAAGAATAAGGAGATTCACATGTAAAGCCAAATAAGTTAGATGGATCAACTGGAGGTCCCTTTGCAGCAACCCATGAAGTTTTGGGGTACTGCTCAGGCTTCCAATATGTTCCATCAACATTGAGTGTCCTCTCAAAGGCAATACCCTCTTTCCTAGGGTTTCTGTTGAGGATCTGCTTTTTAAGCACATCACAAAGAGTCTGAATCCCTTTGAGGCTTTTGTACATGCCTGTCATGTACAATTCCTTTAGCCCTGCATTGTCAGTGATACTAGCAATGTCCTCAGATGAGGAATTAGTGATAGCAGAGGCAGATGAAGAATTTGTAACAGTTGAAGCATTTGAACATTCAGGTGAAGTATTAGCAGATTCACGTTCAGTGCACTTTAAGCATGGAGGAACAAATTCTTCCTGGGAAGCGCTGATTTGTTGAGCTAGTAATGAATCGCGCTCCTTCTGAAGATCTTCATAACACACTCTTCGCTTTTCAAGATCTTCCTTTCTTTGAAGAGATTCAGAAGAAAGCTTCTCGTGATCAGTTAAGAGGGTATTATGTTGATCTTGAAGGGCGTCAAACTTGGAGTGAATTCTCTGAAGACATTCACCCAATGCTTTTGACTGATCCATTTCTTTACGCAACATATCATCACTTTTGTCTAGCATGTTTTGAACTTGTTCCAAAGCCGTTTGTTGTTTAGTGGCAATACACACAAGTTTGGTATAACAAGATTCAATATCATTATCAGATTCATCATTATCAGATTCATCGTCACAAAACTCGGATGAGGAGCATTCGGTTACCTCAGCACCGTCTGCCATGAGACATGATGCAGAAGATGATGATTCTGGCTCGAAAGTCGTCGTTTTGAGAGATTCCTTGAAGTCCTCAAACCAGGGATCATGACGGGTTCAATGACCTTCATAGACATCAGAGATTCGGTCCCAGATAAGCTTCGAATTGCCAAGATGCATAATGCGCCCGAATTGATCTCTGGATAGGCAGGAACAGATGATATCCTTCGCCATGAGGTCAAGTCGAGTGTACTTGCGAATATCATCAGCATCCGCCATCTTGCATAGATCAGTAAGACCTATCTCAGTGACGGTCCACAGCTCGCTGTTCATTGCCATGAGGCGCTTCCTCATCATGGCCTTCCACTTGGGATAGTCATGACCGTCAAAGATAGGGCATGTCACTTTCTTCATACCTGCGGTCGACATAATTAAAACTCCAAAGCGGTTAAACTAAAATCACACGTAACAAGGGAGTACCTTGCTCTGATACCAATTGAAAGTGCGTTATATCGACTAGAGGGGGGTGAATAGGCAATTTTTATGAATTCTTCACTGAGGAATTTGCTGGTGAGGAAATTCCTTAGCGAAGAACTACTTGCAGCGGAATAAGTACTCAGAAGTAAGCATAACAGAATACAAGCATGGTCATCATGATGAAATGAAGACAAGCATAGAGTACGGAAAGCGTAATCACAGGATAACTCAAGGTGAAGACAAACAGACTGAAGAAATTGAACTGAGGAATTAGAGAAAGTCTTCAGTCAAAGTCTTCAAGCACAGATATGAACAAACATTCAACACAGTAATGAGGAAATGAAAGGGTTGAGAAAATAGAACCAGTTAGTTTGTGGAGACAATGATTTGGTAAACCAGTTCCAACTGCTGTCTCAGTTGTATGTCTGGTTGGAGCGGCTGAGTATTTAAACTCGAGGACACGCAGTCCCGGACACCCAGTCACCGAACCGCAACTCAGGACACCCAGTCCTCACCGTATTCTCCTTGAACTAAGACCACGCAGGCCTCGTCTAATCACTCGTGGTAAGTCTTCAGGTGACTTCCAAACCTTCACAGACTTAGTCACTCGGCGATCCACAATTCCTCTTGGATGCTCTAGACCTTGACGCCTAACCGTCTAGAAGAAGCACAGTCTTCAAAGGTAAAAAGCGTCGGATCCACTCAGGATCAATTTCTTCAGTGATGCTCAATCATTTTGGGTTTGTGGGGGTTTGGTTTTGGGTTTTTCCTCACTTGATGATTTTCGCTCAAAGTCCTCGGAGGATGGGTTGCTCTCAAATGACAAGTGTCAAGTTCTCTCGGAGCAGCCAACCAGCTAGTGGTGGGCGGCTATTTATAGCCTAGGGAGCAGCCTGACATGATAAGACATAAATGCCCTTCAATGATATGACCGTTAGGTGGATAAGATATTTTGGGACAGCCGCCAAGAAGACAAAGAACGGTCGGAAATTTGACTCTCAAATTCCTCGGGGCTATCATGTTCCTCACAGTGTAGGCAATTCGACCGGTGAATTACTAACTCCTCGGTCGAGCAAACTCCTCAAGGACTGTAAGAACTGCGTCTCATCCATCAAGAAATTGACTAAACTCTATGAGATTTCCAATGGCTTCACTCGAAGGGATTGGTAGGTGTAGGATTTTGAGTTGAGCATCACATGGAAATTTTTCCTTAGTATTTCCTTGACCCCCTTTAACAGTACGGTGTTTCCTATGACTCAAGAAAGAGAAAATGAAACTACGAAAACAAAAGTCTTCACGCTTCATGTTCATCCAATGAATACCAAGTCTTCAAGGTCACACCAATTTCTTCACTTTCAAAGTCTTCAGAAAGTCTTAGGATATCAAAGTCTTCAGTCGAAGAACTTCATTTTTAGGGGTCAACTTTCTCTGTAAATATTAAACTCCTCATAGACTTATAGACCTGTGTACACTCACAAACGCATCAGTCCCTTAACCTATAAGTCTTCAATACACCAAAATCACTAAGGGGCACTAGATGCACTTACACCGATCATCGGGCAACTCCACCAAAGTCCACACTTTGTTGTCATACATGGATCCCATCTCAGATTTCATGGAATCCAGCCATTTCGCGGAATCTGTGCTCATCATCGCTTCCTCATAGTTCATAGGTTTATCATGGTCTAGTAACATGACTTCCAGAGCTGGATTGCTGTACCACTCTGGTGTGGACCATACTCTGGAAGACCTACGAGGTTCTGTAGTAATTTGATCTGAAGTTTCATGATCATCATCATTAGCTTCCACACTAATTGGTGTAGGTATCACTGGAACTGATTTCAGTGATAAACTATTTTCCAATTCAGGAGAAGGTACTATTACCTTATCAAGTTCTACTTTTCTCCCACTCACTTCTTTCGAAAGAAACTCCTTCTCTAGAAAGGATCCATCTTAGCAACGAATGTTTTTGCCTTTGGATCTGTGATAGAAGGTGTACCCAACAGTTTCCTTTGGGTATTCTATGAAGACGCAATTCTCCGATTTGGATTCGAGCTTATTAGGTTAAAACCTTTTTCACATAAGCATCGCAACTCCAAACTTTAAGAAACGAAAGTTTAGGTTTACTGCTAAACCATAGTTCATACGGTGTCGTCTCAACGGATTTAGATGGTGCCCTATTTAAAGTGAATGCAGCTATCTCTAATGCATAACCCCAAAACGATAGTGGTAAATCGGTAAGATAGATCATAGATCGCACCATATCCAATAAAGTGCGGTTATGATGTTTGGACACACCATTACGTTGTGGTGTTCCATGTGGCGTGAACAATGAAACTATTCCACATTGTTTAAAATGAAGGCCAAACTTGTAACTCAAATATTCTTCTCTACAATCAGATTGTAGAAACTTTATTTTCTTGTTACGATGATTCTTCACTTCACTCTGAAATTCTTTGAACTTTTTAAATGTTTCAGACTTGTGCTTCATTAAGTAGATATACGCATATCTGCTCAAATCATCTGTGAAGGTCGGAAAATAACGATACCCTGCCACGAGCATCAACACTCATTGGACCGCATACATCGGTATGTATTATTTCCAACAAGTTAGTAGCTCTTTCCATTGTTCCAGAGAACGGAGTTTTAGTCATCTTGCCCAAAAGGCACGGTTTGCAAGCATCAAATGATTCATAACCAAGTGATTTCGAAAATCCATCTTCATGGAGTTTCTTCATGCGCTTTACACCGATATGACCCAAACGGCAGTGCCACAAATAAGTTGCACTATCATTATGCATCTTTTGGCATCAATATTATGAATATGTGTATCACTACGATCGAGATCCAACAAACTATTTTCATTGGGTGTATGACCATATGAAGGTTTTATTCATGTAAACAGAACAACAATTATTCTCTGACTTTAAATGAATAACCGTATTGCAATAAACATGATCAAATCATATTAATGCTCAACGCAAATGCCAAATAACATTTATTTAGGTTTAACACTAATCTCGAAAGTATAGGGAGTGTGCGATGATGATCATATCAATCTTGGAACTACTTCCAACACTCATCGTCACTTCCCCTTCAACTAGTCTCTGGTTATTCTGTAACTCCTGTTTCGAGTTACTAATCTTAGCAACCGAACAAGTATCAAATACTCAGGGGCTACTATAAACACTAGTAAGGCACACATCAATAACCTGTATATCAAATATACCCTTGTTCACTTTGCCATCCTTCTTATCCACGAAATATTCAGGGCATTTCCGCTTCCAGTGACCATTTCCTTTGCAGTGTAAGCACTCAGTTTCAGGCTTTGGTCCAGCTTTGGTCTTCTTCACGGGAGTGACAACTTGTTTGCCATTCTACTTGAAGTTTCCTTTCTTTCCCTTTGCCCTTTTCTTGAAACTAGTGGTCTTGTCAATCATCAACACTTGATGCTCTTTCTTGATTTCTACCTTCATCGATTTCGACATCACGAAGAGCTCGGGAATCGTTTTCGTCATCCCTTGCATACTATAGTTCATCACGAAGTTCTAGTAACTTAGTGATGGTGACTAGAGAATTCTCACAATTCTCGTCTTATCCGGAAGATTAACTCGATTGAAGTACCTGCATAATCTGAGCACATGCTCACTAGTTGAGCGATTCTCCTCCATCGCTTAGCTATAGAACTTGTTGGAGACTTCATATCTCTCAACTCGGTATTTGCTTGAAATATTAACTTCAATTCCTGGAACATCTCATATGGTCCATGACGCTCAAAACGCCTTTGAAGTCTCGATTCTAAGCCGTTATGCATGGTGCACTAAACTATCAAGTAGTCATCATATTGAGCTAGCCAAACGCTCATAATGTCCGCATCCGCTCCTGCAATAGGTCTGTCACCTAGCGGTGCATTAAGGACATAATTCTTCCAGGCAGCAATGAGGATAAACCTCGATCACGGATCCAATCCGCATCATTGCTACTAACATCTTTCAACACAATTTTCTCTAGGAACGTATCAAAATAAACATATGAAACAACAACGCGAGCTATTGATCTACAACATAATTTGCAAAATACTACCAGGACTAAGTTCATGATAAATTTAAGTTCAATTAATCATATTACTTAAGAACTCCCACTTAGACAGACATCTCTCTAGTCATCTAAGTGATCACATGATCCAAATAAACTAAACCATGTCCGATCATCACGTGAGATGGAGTAGTTTTCAATGGTGAACATCACTATGTTGATCATATCTACTATATGATTCACGCTCGACCTTTTGGTCTCCGTGTTCCGAGGCCATATCTGTATATACTAGGCTCATCAAGTTTAACCTGAGTATTCCGCGTGTGCAACTGTTTTGCACCCATTGTATTTGAACGTAGAGCCTATCACACCCGATCATCACGTGGTGTCTCAGCACGAAGAACTTTCGCAACGGTGCATACTCAGGGAGAACACTTCTTGATAATTTAGTGAGAGATCATCTTAAAATGCTACCGTCAATCAAAGCAAGATAAGATGCATAAAGGATAAACATCACATGCAATCAATATAAGTGATATGATATGGCCATCATCATCTTGTGTTTGTGATCTCCATCTCTGAAGCACCGTCGTGATCACCATCGTCACTGGCGCGACACCTTGATCTCCATCGTAGCATCGTTGTCGTTTCGCCATCTATTGCTACTACGACTATCGCTACCGCTTAGTGATAAAGTAAAGCAATTACAGGGCGTTTGCATTTCATACAATAAAGCGACAACCATATGGCTCCTGCCAGTTGCCGATAACTTCGGTTACAAAACATGATCATCTCATACAATAAAATATAGCATCACGTCTTGACCATATCACATCACAACATGCCCTGCAAAAACAAGTTAGACGTCTTCTACTTTGTTGTTGCAAATTTTACGTGGCTGCTACGGGCTGAGCAAGAACCGTTCTTACCTACGCATCAAAACCACAACGATAGTTCGTCAAGTTAGTGATGTTTTAACCATCGCAAGGTTCGGGCGTAGCCATACTCGGTTCAACTAAAGTGAGAGAGACAGACACCCGCCAGTCACCTTTAAGCACGAGTGCTCGTAACGGTGAAACCAGTCTCGCGTAAGCGTACGCGTAATGTCGGTCCGGGCCGCTTCATCTCACAATACCTCCGAACCAAAGTATGGCATGCTGGTAAGCAGTATGACTTGTAGCGCCCACAACTCACTTGTGTTCTACTCGTGCATATGACATCTACGCATAAAACCTAGGCTCGGATGCCACTGTTGGGGAACGTAGTAATTTCAAAAAAATTCCTAAGCACACGCAAGATCATGGTGATGCATAGCAACAAGAGGGGAGAGTGTTGTCCACGAACCCTCGTAGACCGTAAGCGGAAGCGTTATGACAACGCGGTTGATGTAGTCGTACGTCTTCACGATCCGACCGATCCAAGCACCGAACGTACGGCACCTCCGAGTTCAGCACACGTTCAGCTCGATGACGATCCCCGGACTCCGATCCAGCAGGGTGTCGGGGATGAGTTCCCTCAGCACGACGGCGTGGTGACGATGATGATGTTCTACCGACGCAGGGCTTTGCCTAAGCACCGCAACGATATGACCGAGGTGGAATATGGTGGAGGGGGCACCGCACACGGCTAAGGAACGATCACGAAGATCAACTTGTGTGTCATGGGGTGCCCCCTGCCCCTGTATATAAAGGAGCAAGGGAGGAGGAGGCCGGCCCTAGGAGGGGGCGCACCAAGTGTGGAGTCCTACTAGGGCTCCCTAGTCCTGGTAGGATTCCACCTCCCATATGGAATAGGAAAAGAGGAAGGGAAAAGGAGAAGGATGGAAGGGGGTGCCCCCCTTCCCTAGTCCAATTCGGACCAGACCAAGGGGAGGGGTGCGGCCACCCGTGAGGCCCTTTTCCTTCTTTCCCGTATGGCCCAATAAGGCCCAATACGTATTTCCGTAACTCTCCGGTACTCCGAAAAATACCCGAATCACTCGGAACCTTTCCGATGTCCGAATATAGTCGTCCAATATATCGATCTTTACGTCTCGACCATTTTGAGACTCCACGTCATGTCCCCGATCTCATCTGGGACTCCGAACTCCTTCGGTACATCAAAACTCATAAACTCATAATAAAACTGTCATCGAAACCTTAAGCGTGCGGACCCTACGGGTTCGAGAACTATATAGACATGGCCGAAACACGTTTCCAGTCAATAACCAATAGCGGGACCTGGATGCCCATATTGGCTCCCACATATTCTACGAAGATCTTTATCGGTCAAACCGCATGACAACATACGTTGTTCCCTTTGTCATCGGTATGTTACTTGCCCAAGATTCGATCGTCGGTATCTCAATACCTAGTTCAATCTTGTTACCGGCAAGTCTCTTTACTCGTTCTGTAATACATCATCCCGCAACTAACTCATTAGTTACAATGCTTGCAAGGCTTAAGTGATGTGCATTACCGAGAGGGCCCAGAGATACCTCTCCGACAATCGGAGTGACAAATTCTAATCTCGAAATACGCCAACCCAACATGTACCTTCGGAGACACCTGTAGAGCTCCTTTATAATCACCCAGTTACGTTGTGACGTTTGGTAGCACACAAATTGTTTCTCTGGTAAACGGGAGTTGCATAATCTCATAGTCATAGGAACATGTATAAGTCATGAAGAAAGCAATAGCAACATACTAAACGATCAAGTGCTAAGCTAACGGAATGGGTAATGTCAATCACATCATTCTCCTAATGATGTGATCTCGTTAATCAAATGACAACGCATGTCTATTGTTAGGAAACACAACCATCTTTGATCAACAAGCTAGTCAAGTAGAGGCATACTAGTGATAATATGTTTGTCTATGTATTCACACATGTATTATGTTTCCGATTAATACAATTCTAGCATGAATAATAAACATTTATCATGAAATAAGGAAATAAATAATAACTTTATTATTGCCTCTAGGGCATATTTCCTTCACGACTGCGGCGGCCGCCGCCGCCGCCGTGGCCACCAGAAGGAGTTGGAGAGGGACGCCTGCCTCGGACGCGCCCCCTGCTGTTGCCGCGACCCCGACCCCTGCTGTAACCGCGTCCGCGCCCTCTGTACACCATGTTGGCAGAGGAGTTGAAGCCGGCATCTGCACAGTCGCCGAGCATCTCCACCCGCTGATCAAACGCCGCGATCTGGGCGAAGAGCTCATCAATGGTGATCATGGTTTTGACAGCGCCGATAGCGGCCACGACAGGATCATAGTCTCTGTCAAGGCCGGCAAGGACATAATCCACCATCTCCGGATCCGAGACCGACCGGCCCGCTGCAGCGAGCTCGTCTCCCATATTTTTCATCCGGGCCATGAAGGCGTTGCAGGACATGGATCCCTTCTTTGTGGTGGTGATGGCGATCCGCAGGTTTGTGATGCGGGATTGGGACTGCGAGGCAAAAAGTGTGGTGATAGCAGTCCAAAGATCAAAGGTTGTTTCCTTACTCACGACTTGGGTGAGGATCTCTTTCGACAGAGAGTTCAGAAGATGACTCAGGACTTGCTGGTCCTTTGAGACCCACTGTGCATACAGAGGGTTGGGCTCGGTGGCGACGGTCTTGTCCGTCCGCTGCGTCTGCACCGTCTTCGGTGGCGCGGCGTTAGTTCTATCGAGGAGGCCGGTGACCTGCGCTCCTCGCAGGCCAGGCATGACTTGGGCTCTCCATAGGATGAAGTTTGTTTTGGTGAGTTTCTCGGTTGGTGGAGCTCCTAGGTTCAGGGTGATGGTGGCCGAGGTGGAGAACATGGCGAAGGTAATGGGGAGAAAGCTTCTGGCTAGATCGATAGGAAGAGGTTGGCTCTGTATACCATGTTAGATGGAAGCGTTCCTACTCCTCGTGAGAGGAGCCGCGGTGTATATATTGATGTGAGGCAGGAATAGCCCCTGCCGTGGCGTACAAGGAAGCACCGGTCGCTAGGATTCGGTGGTTACAGAGAAAGAGATAGATACGAGAGGGAGAGAGAGGATAGAGTCTGTTGAGATTACAATAGAAGATTTATCTCTATTTCTAACACAACATTTTGTTTAATGATACATGGCATCTTTTCTTGTGTGTGAAATACAAAACTGGTTTTCTATCTACTTAATTTTCCAAAAAACTATATAAATATTTTATTTAAATCTCAAAAAAATATATTTTTGAAACACATGAACATAGCTGAATTTTAACCAGCGGGACGACGACGCCGCTTAACCCCACATGTCACTACTTCCAAGATGATTTCATCATGGTGCCTCCCGCCTTAAACCACACTCAAGCAGCCCGATGCATCTCCTGTCACGCTCTGTCCCCTTCCATAATTATTTTCTGTCAAAATTGGTTCAACCTGATCGAATGATGAATTTCTGATCCAAATTGAAAATAACATCAGATTCCATTTGTAACCAAATTAAGGAACCAACATTGTAACCAAATTAATCCATGGGTATTTATGATCTATGTCCAAGTTGGTATCGTCTTGGTCTTTAAAAGGTGCCCCTCCTTCTCTGATGTCTTTTCACATATGTCTTCACAAAGAGGCCAAAATAAACCACTCTGTGTGTAACATAGAACATATCATCATCTAGATTTGTTATATAATCTTCAAAATTCTTGTATCAGATCGTAAAATTAAATACTCAGGATACGATATCTTCACGTTCTCAGTACATAGGAGTAGGAGGCATGAGGAACTTTGTAAAATCGAGTTCATGGCTCAGAAGTGCAGAATTCTGCCTCGACGGATTTCCAATTGGTACGTAAGCTACCAAAAGATCCTTGACTTTAGTGTCCCTGCATAGTGGCTCAATCTTTTTCTTGGTCCGACTGCTTGTGCCTTTAGGGTTGAGGAGCGCCGTCTCAGCCCCACCTCCTACACTTCGTCTCATATTACACATTATATTCTTCCCGCAGCTTCACTTTCTAAAGCTCACAAACCCTTGAGCTTGTCTGACATGGAGAAGACAGGATGTGGAACACCGACCCCTCCATGGTTGTCCTTTTTTAAAACTAGATTAAAAAAAGTGTCTTTAGCTTTTGTAGTTGACTGGGACAATGCATGTGTGTTGCAAAGGGATATAAATATTCTAGGACATAATCTTGTGATTTACCTGTCCATATTAATGCGATCGTGTAAATAAATGTTTATCAAATACCACCAATGTTTTACCTTATATTTTGATGAGAAGTTTGGTAAGTAAATTGAAATGGAATTGGTTCAGAAGGTAAGTAAAGTAGGATGATTGATTATCATGCGGAGAAGGTTGGACGAAGAGATGATGGAAAGAAAAGTGAAAAACGAAACCCTACATTCTTTTTAGAGTATAGTGCTTTTCATCCCTCAACTTATCGCAAAGCGTGGCTTCTGTCCTGGACTTTTTCTTCATGTAACCTTCATCCATCAACTCTTAATACCAGGTATAGTTAGTCCTTGCCGCGGTAATCCTCAGTCAAATTCAGTTTTGACTTGATGTGTCATAGTTTTGGGCACATCATGGTGCAACCTATCCCGTAACTCTTAATATCGGGTAGAATTAGTCCCTAACAAGAGCATTTTCGGTCAAATCCAGTTTTGACTTTTTATGGCACTGTTTTGATCACATCATCACTGTAAATTGGAATAGGACCACGTCTCTCTCTCTCCCTCTCTCTCTCTCTCTACCTGTTGGGGACATAAATATTAGGTATGATCGGCCCAGGAGGGGCCGGGTTATACCTATGGCGATTCATGATGTGAAGCCCATGAGGATACTGAAGATGGCGGTTCATGAAGCAAGGACCCAAGGCCCAAAGGCGACTTAAGGCCCATAGGGGGAAACCGCCATGTATGTATGACTTATATTGTAAGGCAAGTATAGTTAGTCACCGAGCCGGACACGTTGTTTATGAGCCGGCCGGGACTCCGTTAGCCGCTGGGCGTCAACCTGTGTATATAAAGGGATGACCCGACGGCGGTTCAGGGCAAGAGACAAGAGATCGAAAGCTAGGTCAAGCGTATTCGCTCCCTGGTAATCGAGACATAAGCAATACCACCTCAAAATGAATTAGGCCTTTACCTTAACCCCAAGGGGCCGAACCAGTATAAACTCATGTGTCCTTTGTCCCGTTTAACCCCTTTAATCTAACCTAGTTGCGATGGCTCCACGACTAAGTCCTCACATTAGGACATCTGCCGTGACTATTCCATGACACTACCTTCCTTTTGTTGCAGCGCCGGAGATGGGCAGGCTGCAATCCACACAAGCAAGGTGTTTGGGTCATATTAAATTTCTTGTCTCCTCAACCCAGGTGTGAATCCGGTTTCGCTGATACCACGGCCTAGGCGCACGGCGCCACAAGGCGCTGCGCTTGGGGGCTGGCAGCCTCGACCCACATAGCATGGCACGACGCGCTGGCAAGGAAAGGAAAGAAAGTTTGCATCCAAAGTCGAGCCTCGCTGCTTCAGCCAGGTTTCCCTCCGCCACCAGACGCACGGGCTACGGGCCACACACAAGACAAGAATCCGTCGAGCCAAATGGGAGCAGCAACAACACCGCTGCATATGAAAGTACTAGGTATATCTTACCTATTGTGAGACGAAGTAAATCTGGATCCTCAGGAATCCATATTGTGCCGGCCATCCGGAGATCGTCTACTGCGAGACGGTACCTTGTGTTTTTCTTACATATCTATACTTTTCTCAATACATGTTGTACATTTTTTAATACATCTAGAACCATTTTCTGATACACGTTAAATATTTTTTAAATACATGTTTTGGACATTTTTTTGAATACATGATAAACATTTTTTCAGAAACGCGTTGAACATTTTCTTTAATGGTGCATAACATTTTTCCTAACTATGTGATCATTTTTTTTGCATTTTCTAAATATTTTTGAAAAATGTCATGAACATATTTTGAAATGCATGAAGTTTTGTTAAAATGTCTAACAAAACATTGTTTATGAATTAAACTAAGTTTTTTTATTGTCAAACCTTTTTAAATGCCACAAACATTTTTTAAAACTATCAATATTTTCTAAAAGTTGTGCGAACTAATTTTGTACAACACGTTAGCATTTTTCTAATGTGCAGTGAACATTTTCTAAAATTTTAACTAAAATAAATTTTAAAATATATGTATTTCTAATATTTGTAAAAAATAAACTAAATAAAAAACATTAGAAAATGTACAAACACACAGGAAGCTACTTGGCCGGCCCATTAGTACCGACAGGAGGGTGCGCTTAGGGCGAGATCTTGTTCGGTCTCGCATGAAGCGAGACAAAGCCATTCCCATTTATCATGGCAAAATTCTGGGAAGAATTGCAAATTTAGTTCGGGCTGTCTACATATGCTCTCTCTTGCTGCCAAACGAACAATTAGATGTAACCCTTTTTTAGAGGAGGACAACCCCACTGGTTCTGCATCTTTACGATGCACACAACTCGATTACCGAGCAATTAGAGATGAACCTGACTCGATACCACTATATTTCTCAAAAAAAAAAACCTCGATCCCACTACTAGTACCACCTGTGCACAATTGACTGCTGAACTGATTACGCCTTCACGGCTTCTCCCTCTGCAAATAAAAGCCTTCATTTTTGCACGGCAGATGTTATCTTTAGTTAGAGGATCCTCAATAGTAGCCCGGTGTATGGAGTTGATTATAGGTGTGGCGCACGGTAGGTACATGGACATCACACACGGACGCACGCGTTCTCGGTTATTTCCGCAGAACCTAATGAAACAACAAACAAACATTGTAATTAAGCAACGACTCTCTCTGTATGCGTACGTCTTGTGCCAGCAGCGACCACGCCTGGTTAATCGCAGCACATCTCGCAGATCCAGCAGCAGCACAGCGCCGCCAGGCTGAAAAACACACACACACACACACCAAATTCAGACGCTATATATCGGGCCGGAAATGACAAGCGACAGTTTAGCAAGTTACTCCACAAAGGAGGTGGTAGTGGTATCGATCGATGGGGCGTACGTATCATCCCTCGACATGAACATGAGCATGGAGATCAAAACTGGTCGAAATGAACTAACCTGGGGGTAGGGGTGGAGCCTGGTTGTTCCTATCATTCTCCATCTAGTATGTCTTTCGATCGACTGAATCCGTATGTGCGTGTGCGAGGAGAATCGATGCTGTGTCAGGCGAGCGAGCGATCGATCGATGTTTTCTGCTGGCTGATGATGGCTGCTTGTCTGCTCTTCTCGATGCCCCAAGGTCCGGCCGGGCCCTATATATATACACACCGGCTAGCTGCTGGCCACCCCCACCTTCGCAACAGGCACACGCGGAGAGCACATGGATAGAGCATAGTACACAAGGTTCTCCCCCCACCTTTCCACACCACGCCACGCGGTTGCGGGGTTGTCCATTAGCCGGATTCGATTCGGACTGACTCAACAGCACGTGCCTTTACTACCTTGACAAATGGAAAGTGTGCTGCTCGAATCAATGGCCGAGGTCTGTTGAGCAGATACACACACACACACACTAGGCAGTGATCGACATGGTAGGGACATACAGTGATCTAGAAGCTAGCCGGCCATGCAAGGGTTGGTGGAAGGATCGACGGTTCGGTCGCGCCGTCGCCGGCTAGCTGACCGGGAAATCCAGGTAAAGATCGGATGCAAAGCCACCATATTCTCCGGCGCCACTTTCTGACTGCTGTTTCGGGCTCGTTATTTAAACTTGGAATATGAGACACACTCGCAAGTTCAAAAGCCCCAGGACTCGCACTTTTGACGAACTTAACGGAGACTTTTCAATTTTTCTTCCGTTTTGGAGCAGTCACCTGACGGCTCTTACATCAAGAGGATCTCTAGCAGATACGCGGAGTGGCTCATGCCGGGATGACTCAAGGTGCTGGCCGCGTGGGTCCTGGCGGCGGCGCTGAACGTATGGCGGTGAGGGCCGCAGCGAGTATGGAGGTGTCGGTCGCGGCGGCTATGGTGCGGCTCGCGGAGGCTTCAATGGTAAACGTGGTGATACGGGTACTGATGGTGGCTATCGTATATCGGACGGGATGGAATCAGTGGAATGACGGAGGCGGAAGAGGTTTCGGCAGCAACCAGTGGCAGCGGAACTTCAATCCACCTCCCGGCGAGTTCGTAGAGGGTACCACCGGACCGCATTATCGTCAGCGAGGTGGTCGGGGAGGGAATGGACGCAATCCTCCTCCGCGTCGCCCATATGGTCCCAAGGTTAATCCTAAACAGCCGATTGCCAAACCGGCGAAGACTGACGTTGGAGTGGCGAAGACGGCCGCGTCCACTGCTTCTACGTCCACGGTTACTCTACCCAAGGCTGCGGTGGCGGCGGTTAAGGCGTTGCCGGCAGTGGCTATTCCAATCGCGACACCTACTGATGACAGAGATGGGAGGAGTGACAAAGGTAGCGACAAAGCTGATAATTTGAGGGCTAATAAGGCGGCACGTAAGAAAGAGAAAATGAACTGTTATTGTTGTGGTGTGCCAGGCCATTTTGTGATTGACTGCACGGCGGTTATGTGATATATGTCTGAAGTCGGGACACTCATCTGACGGTTGTCCATTGCTTTTGGTACCTATACCTGTGGTGAACATTTACGGTGTCTGTAATACCAAGCTTATGTTCTTTGAGACTCCACGCACGATCTCGGGGACTCCTGCGGTGGATAGTTCGAAGTTTGGTGTGGTCAGGGTTACTCAGGGGACACTGATAGAGGAACAGATATGTTATTAGCTTAGACGGCTAGTGTCTGAGTCTTTTCATTGGACTCTCGTCAGGTTGGAGGATCAGGTTTACAGAGTGGAGTTCCCTAGGAGGGAGGATCTTAACCACCTGAAGTGTGGACTCAGTAAGGTGCCTGGGAGTAAGTGCATTCTTGAGTTTGATGAGTGCAAAAAACCTGAGCCGAAGGGGATACCGCTAGAAAAGGTTTGGGTCAGACTCTCAGGAGTTCCGGCGACTATGCTTAATGACTATCTTATTGTTGCGAGTCTTGGCTCGCTGTTAGGTAAAACAGAGAAGATGGACATGCCATTTACACGCCTGCATGGAGTGGCGAGGCTACTTGTCGGTGTTGTGAATGCGAATTATATTCTACTAGACGCCAACCCGTGCGTCCACACGGGCTAGCCCTATATTAGATAGATATATACAATTTAGAATACAATTTACATTGTTGCATCCAATATTTGTTGGAGATGAAAATTTTAAAATAATTTGAATACAATTACAAATTATTTACAACTAATAACATGCAACAATTCATATTGGTTACCTCACAACAAAAAGTATATATCTTTCAGCAAATTCCTTGCCATATAATTCACATATTTGTAAGGTCTACACTACAATTGTATTGTATTTTAATACTTTTTAGGACTGGTCACACTATATATCAGTGAATGGAAGAGATAGTGCACGACAACATGACAATATTCACTAATATCTTCATCTATCTGTCTACTAAATCAGTCTCATCAAGCCCTAAATTATTGCGAACCAACCTGTGGTTGGATGGTTTGGAGGACCGTGGTATTCTGTCCCCATCAGAGTTAAGTCCAGACTTGACATTGGGGCTCACATTTTTCTGGATTTATTCCAGGCGTTCCAGTGATATGCATTCAGTGGAAGGAGACGTTTCCATCAACTACGAAGGCGTCTGTGGTGACTTCGTCAATCTTTAGATTATTTGCCGACTCAGTCTCTCTATGGTGCTCATAAGGGTTAGGGATGAGTGTGTGTGTGTGCGTGCGCCCCCGTATGTATGACCGTTTATATCTATACTATGTTAAAAAAAGGCCCTAAATTATTAGGTAATATGCCTTACTCTAAAAATGATAAGTACATTTTCCAACAAAATCTTATGCGATTGTGAAATCGACTATGTAAAACCTAGCGACCCTATATATCATATTATTATGCATAACCACGAATGGCTCCTTTTAGGCCCGGGTAAAAAAGAGAATAAAAGTGGAAAGTCTATATTAAAGTTTCAGAAAAATGTAGATGTAGATTTCTGGTATGTAACCATAGTTTTTTTGCAAAATCATTTGATTTGTTTGCTATACCTAAAGACCAAAACGTGCATCCCTTTTATCTTCCACGCATAATTAAGTTTTGAGTAACTGACATATAATACTTTTTAGTTGAATGCTACATACACAAAACGGAGATTTACATGTATGAAAAAAGTCAAGAATTTTTTCAAACTTAAAGAAAAGATTTTATAATGTATTGAACTTTTGGCTATTTAAATCCCGGGAGCAAAATATTTGCACTTGATATGGAGTTACACTTTTATTATGGAAAACTATGAAAACAGAATGTTATATGTACATATAGACATTTTAATTTCTGTCACAAATATGCCATCCACGTGTTTATGCCGACTTAATAACAGCATGCACATCATATTTTACATACGCCCAATAAAGTTGTAAAAGTGAATATATTTTTATTAAGCATAACTTATTTTATATTCAATATAAATTATAAGAATATAAACTATTGGACTTTACACAACGTGAGTACTTAACTTTTTTTTAAATCATGTCTGGTGGTGTGTTGTACATGAGTTTTCCTTGATTTCAATTGCGACATATTTTCCTCGGTTTGTAATCTTTAAGGATTTAAAAACATCTAGGTTTCCTAATTTGTTCAGAAGGCACTACAATTTATGGAAATATTTCTACTATCTACGGACTCCAACAAACAATGCCAAGTTTTTACTACTAATTGATAATGTTACTATCTTCAAGAAATAGCAGTCCAACACGCTATCCATACAGAAATATACGTACATATTTCCTTCATAAACAACCACAGAGATAGAAAAATAGATCTATGGGAGTGAGTACCTGCTGTGTGTCAAGCACGTCAATAGACATGAATAATGTCTTGGCTGGACAAAGCGATGTTGCTATTTGTTTCTTCAGCAATAGGGCAATCCCAGCAGCAGCCAGATACAAATCATTGCTCGTCTCCAGCGGCCGGACGTGTTTTCTGCCATCTTGTACGTACATCCCAATAAATAAGATCTAAATCTTGCAGCTTGTATAAAAACTTGAGCCA
>JAHHZJ010001146.1:0-63705 GCA_021437245.1 Aegilops speltoides | reverse complement strand
TAAAAACTGGACATGATCCGACGGTAGTAAAGGAACACACTTACGTGTACCGAACTGACTTTTGAAGAGGTTGATTGATTTCGTCCGGCTAGATGTACCACTGATCCCCTTTCCCCGTCCCCCGTGCCGCTCCCGCGAACGGCCCGGGCGGAACCCAGGATCGCCGCCGCCGCTCCCCTTTCTCGCCTTTCCTTCTCCCTCGCCGCCGCCAGGGGACGCCGCTGGGAAAAGCCCGCGCGTGCGTCGACGGCGGCGGGTTCTCCTCGCGAGGCTCTTGGCGGCGCGGGGCGGCCGCCCTCGTGGCGGCGCTGCTCGGCGGCAGGTCAGCCCCGGCGGATCTGGCGGGGCTCCCCTGCTGGCGCGCTGGCGCTGGCGGCGGCGAAGCGCTGGCTCCTCCTCATCCCGATCTGATGGCGCCAGCGGTCGCACCGGCGCTCGGGCGTCTTGGGGGGTTACGCGAGGGTGGTAGGCGCGCGTCTTCCTCCCCAATCTGATGGCTCCATGGTGGCGACAGTGCTCGGGCGGTTGGCTTCGGCAAGCGGTGGCGGGCGCTGGGCTCTCGGCGGCGCTCTGGCGTGTCAGCGGCGGCGGTCCTGTCTTGTGATCGGCTCCGTCTCTCGACCCGGACGGCGCTGGGATGGCGGCGTTCGGCGTGGCAGGCGATCTGATCTTGCGGTGGTGCCGGCGGCTCGCTGGTTTGCCGGTACTCCAGGGTCTGCCTGGTGGTGCTAGTGGTGAGGACGGCCCGGGCACGAGAGTTGGATCCCTTCGAACTGATCTGAGTGAAAACTTGCCTTCGGCTGTTGCTAAGGCCAGCGGTGGCGGCGCTATCAGCGTTGTTCCCTTCTTGAAGGCATCGCCGTGGAGAAGTTCAAGGCCACTCTCTGCTACCTCCGGGGGAAACCCCAGATCGGATGACGGCGGCGCTCTGGTGTCGTTCCTTACATTAAGGCCAGGCGTTACATAAAGTGTCATCATGACCATAAAGACTACTTAATTACAGACCGTTTGTGTATAGAGTGACTCTTGAACTCCCGGCGGTCGAGTGAGGCTTCATGGTCGAGTGTCTTCGAGTCCGTCGAGTCGAATCCCTCCAGGTCGACTGGAAGGCAGTTTCTTCTAGAGATGTCCTTGGGAAGGGTACCTTGAACAGGTTCATGACCCTATCCTAGGTACATGACTTCATCATTAGCCCCCGAATGGATCGAGGTTTGGGTGAGGAAGGAGTTGAGCATTTTTCCGACCTGTTTTTCGTGCTGCGAGTGTGTCTTACTCTGGATCAATGACCTTTTAGTGATGGTGTCAACTTCTCTTTCAGTCGCCTTGATCCATTCTTTACATCTGTCGAGTGAACTTTATGAACTTGGAGATTTCCGAGCGACGGATCGGAGGAAATCTGCCGTCTGACAAGTTGCTCTGCTGTTGGCAGATTTAGCGGGATCCGAATTTTGGGAAGCGCGCGAAGCGGAGAGGGCCGTGGTACTCGGATGGGATAAAACAAAGACGCCTCGATCTCGCGCCGCCTTTTTCGCCACGATATCGCGCGATTGTTGCGGATTTGACAGATTGCCGGGCCTACCAGTCATCCACTCGGCGACTTCATATAAGGCGCCGGCGGGGTTTTTCAACAGTGCACCCTCATTTCTCCCCGTCCTCAGATTCATCTGCTGCGCTCGCCACCTGCTCAAGCGCTGCTGCTGTGTGCTCGCTTCCGGGCGACAATGGTGAAGGAGAAGACGGCGGCTTTGGAGCGGGCGGAGAAGGCGACGACGAAGGCGAAGGGGAGAGAAACCAGTCGGGGCGGATCCTCGTCGCGGTCCAGCCTACCGCAAGGTTGGATCCAGGGAGATTGGATCCGCTCGACCATCACCCAGAAGGACCTCGACGACCTTGCCAACGAAGGACTGATCCCCCACAGGTCAGCAAGGCTTCCGGGGACGGAGTGGCAGCCACAGCCTTAGGAGGGTGAGTGTGTCCTCTTAGCCACCCATGTTGATCACGGGTTTTCTCTGCCGCCGAATCTTTTCTTTCGGGGGTTTCTGAACTTCTTCGGGGCACAACTCCATCACTTCACACCCAACTCCATCACTTCACACCCAACTCCATTGCCTATCTCGCCGCTTTCGTGTCTTTGTGCGAAAACTTCTTGGGTTGTCGGCCGCACTGGGGCCTCTTCAAACACATATTCACTTATCGCTCTCAGACGGTGAAAAAAGCTAGTCCGAATGACGAGAGAACCCAAGTAATCTAGATGTGTGGGGGTCTTGGGGTCCAGATGAGGAGTAAAAGTGCTTTTCCAGCCATGATCCTTCCCGAGTCAGTTAGAGGGTGGCAGTCGACCTAGTTCTATCTGCCAAGACCAGTCGGCCTTGAGGCGATCGACCGACTCCTCCTTTCTCCATGGGTCGAGTGAACAAGCCGTCCTCTCTGAAGGTGCTTCCGGAGGAGAAGGCTCAGGTTAAAATGTTGATGGAGCGTGTAGTCCAGCTCATTCGCGATGGAGTGACTGGCATGGATCTTCTGGAGGTTTTCCTTCGACGGTGCATTCAGCCACTCCAATACCGAGGCCACCCGATGTGGTTGTACTCTGGTACCGAAGATACCACTTGGGTCCACCCAGAGGAGGTCGACGACGCCACACTGGAGAGGTGGATGACTGCCATCACAGGGAACAAGGATAACCCTCGTGGAGCTAGGAGGATCCCACCACTCGACCAGTCTTACGAACCAGACAAGGTATGACCACTTATCTCCGACTGTGATCCTATTTCATTCATTCTGTTTTGCTGCAAATCAGTCGATTGACTTTTGTCTTGTTTTGTTGTCTTCCAGATCACTATTGAGTTGTATTCGATGCCCAACGGGGCGCAAGCACAGACCGAGGAGGAGGAATGAAGCGGAGGCGAAAGTCAGGAGGAGTGGGAATCGGATGGCGATGAGGGTGAAGAAGATGCTGGCTCTGATGAGGAAGAAGAGGAGGAAGAGGAGGAGGAAGTCACACCTCCCCGTACTGAAAGGAGAACCAAGCTCGTTCATGACCCTGCAGTTGAGCGCGGCAAGGGGGTAGTGCACGTTGTGCAGTCGACCAAACGTCCTCGGACGACCTCTCCGGCACCGACTGAGAAAGCGCCGAAGCAACCCCGAGGGGCATCATCAAAACTGACAAAGGCCCTGCCGAAGATGAGGATGGTGATTCCCACTATTTCCGGGTAATGGCTTAACTTGTGTTTTGTTGTTTGATACGGATATACTCTTGGTCGACTCGTTCGTTGACCGACTGATTTCTGAAATTGCAGTGCTGCTACTTTTGAGACTTCAATCAAAGATGACGATCAAGAAATGGAGGATGCTGTCACTTCCAACCCTGGTACGATCTCTGTAGTTTTGCTTTCGGTCGACAGGATCTTCATCTTTAACTTTGGAATCTTGACTGCAGCTCCACCTAATATCATCATTGATCTCCCTGATGATGACGATGAGGAGCCACTGAGGCAGAGGAGGAACAAGAAGGCGTCTGCTGGCAAGAATGCTCAGGTCGTATCAGCACCTGATGCGCTGGTTCCGGAGGGGGGCAACGCCACTCGGACCATCGTGTCTTTTGCTGTGCCGCTGACGAGTGCTCGCCCTCCATCGTCGAGTGCAGATCCGTCTTCTCTTTTTTCCACCCATCACATCCCAGAGGACCAAGGAGGCACTGCTAAAGAAGCCATACGTCAAGCGGGCACTACTAGGGAAAAGCCTAGCAGCAGCGCGGGTTTTAGGCCTATCAGTAGCGCGGGCAGGAGCGCTACTGATAAGGCGCTACAGCTAATGCTTAGCAATAGCGCGCCTTGATTCACGCTACTGCTAAATTGACTTAGTAGTAGCGCTTCTTCAGAACAGCACTACTGGTTATTAGTAGTGGCGCTTCTCCTTTCCCGCGCTACTACTATTATTTAGTATTTTATTTCTTTTTTATTTCATGTTGTATTCATACACCTTTACACAAGTTTTCTTACAACAGGAATTTAGAGATTGTTTTTACATCATAATGAGTTATTACATCACGGGGTGAAAGAACCGTGGACTAGTTTCAAGTGGATGTCCATCCACTTGAAACTAATCATGATTCTTTCACTAATGATATAATAATATCATCATCATCATCATATCATTAACAAACTTATCATCATAATACATCATTGTCATATAACACCTCCTCAAGATCATCGTTTTCATCAATGACATCACATAGCAAATTGGTCACTAGTCGTAATCACAAGTATTCCTCATTATCAACTCTAACACATTACCACATAATAAACATATTGTACCTCATAGGACCTATTACATTCGATTAAGACCTATTACATTTTCCAAGGTAAAATAGCAAAAAACAAGATAGCCCCTGACTCTCCATTATGGAGAATGGAGATTAGCATGTCTCCGATTCTTGCCTTTAAGCTGAATGTTACTTCCAAGAACCTCTTTGCGAATGTCCATACATTTCTTCCATTCTTTGATGAACATGTATTCACGGGTTTTAGAAATCCGATATGCACAGGTGAGCTCTGTAGATTTACAGTAGTATGTTCGAACGAGAGGCGACCATGCGAGACATCAGATGAGGCACACAATCCATCGGGAGTTTCTGTTGAGAAACATAATAATAACTTCGTAGTTAGCAATGATGTACTAGCTTTAGAAGTATGCAAATGATGCACGGATGTCGTAATAGTAAAAAATCTTACGAGGTATCTCGGAGAAGTTACTGTGGTTCAACACATGCACTAGTGGCACGTATTCACCATAATTTGGAGGAGTTCGGTAATAGTTATTGTAATTCTCAAGAAGAGTACAAAATGCGATCAGATGATTTTTCTCCTTATACGTTAATTCGGTGTCATCGGTGTAGTGGGTTTTATCTACCATCTTCCGCACAGTCTTTGAAGAATCAAAATAAGCTGTCAATGGAAATAAGCTATCAACTATTTTGAAATAAACAATATAAATTAGTTAATAACTATGTTTGAGAAACTCACATAGCGGTACAATCGGGAACGTATCAACAAGGACCCAAATGTCCATATTGTCTTGCTCGATGTCAGGATCACCAAGATCCATGGTGATAATCATACCCTCATAAAAACCATACATTTTGCAAAGTGCTTTCCAATTTTGGCAACCAAAATGGGTTACGCTCTGAGCATTGCACAGATTTACTTCAAAATCCATATCATGATGGGTCCTTAGGTGTATTTTCTTTGTTTCGAAATTTTCATGGTCTTCAAAACCCATCCTCTCCAAGACATAGCGTCTTGCATGGCATGGGATAAGCTAGTCGAATTGTAAAATATGAAAATTAGACGTTGAAATAGTTGAAGTCATGCTTAATTACGAAAAAAACACTTATCATTGTTGCGTACCGTTTCACAATCGAAGGTCTCCTCGAGCTTAATGTTGAAGCGCCGATCTTCGTCCAGCTGAACAAACCTGTCGCACATACCTCGATCGTCGTGGCACCAGCTACCCTTCCCCGGGAGACTGTCCTCGTCCGAGTACGACATTTCCTACATTCATAATTCAAAGATTAAACTTGCACATATTCTAGCACAAGTCATGCCAGAATTCACGAAAAAATCCGGCATGACCTTTGCTAAAAAAGGACATATCGAGCGCCTGAAATTTGCCGGAACGGAAATTAATCAACACTCCGGCAAAACATAGGCCACTCGGAGATGTAAACTGAACATGAACGGCCACTTGGGCAACCACATATCCTATTTGAGCAACAACACAAGATATACAAGGATATTTGGCTGGTCTCACCTCGATGTCGGAGGGGGTCGGTGACTGGGACGACGGCAGGGATGTCGGAGGGGTTCGGTGAAGGGGACGATGGTGGTCACCTGAAACCATATAAGTTATCACTAATACATCCCGAATAATTGCTTAAACTAAAAAATAACAACAAATATGACATGTTCAACTAGTTTTATTAATTCAACTAGTTCTTACTAAATATAAACTTACTATAAATAGAAAAAAAACTACTTCTTTCTAAAAATAAAGTAGTTCAACTAGTTATATTAATTATCTTACTAAAAATACATTAGTTCTATTAATTCAACTAGTTCAACTGTTTATTAATTTACTTACTAAACTAGTTCAACTACAACTAAAGTAGTTCAACTACAACTACTATTAATCATACTGCCCTAGTTAACTAGTACCATCACTACTAGTAATTAACATCTACTACTACTAAAAATCTAGTACTAACTAAGCAACATCTAGTACTAGCTATGAACCCTAAATTAACATCTACTACTACCAAATCTAGTACTAACTAGTGGCAGGGGTGGGGCGACGGAGGGTAGCTAGGGGCGGCGAGGTCGAGGCGGTGGGAGGAGGTTGCGGCGAAGGAGGAGGAGGGCGGCGGCGGAGGAGAGGAGGCGGCGGAGGAGGAGGAGGCGGCGCGCGGGGGAGGATGTGCGAGGAGGAGGGAGGAGGGATGAAAGGAGGGGAGTACCTCGGAGGGGAGTACCTAGGTGTAGTCCTCGAGGCTATGGTGGACTGCTGGCAGTCGACCATAGTCTTTATACTTTGAACTTCTTCTCTTTACTTTCTCCACTCGATCTGGTCGAATGGAATCATGGAACCAGTGGGGGCACGCTGAGTGCACCCACTGGGTATAGTCCCCGAGACCGTGGTAGACTGCTGGCAGTCGACGATGGTCTTAAGAACCCCCCTTTTTTGAGGTTAACTGCTGACAGTTAGCTATGGTTTAGGATCATAACCTTTTTGTCTCTTTCGGTCGACTGATCGAACCGAATCGGTAGAACCAGTGGGGGCACGCTGAGTGCACCCACTGGGTGTAGTCCCCGAGACTACAGTTGAATGTTTTGATTCGGCTGTAGTCTTAGAGATACTACGATCTTTCTCTTAGTCACTCGGAAGTGACCTATTTTTGACGTCTGTCGATTGGTCTTTCGCAGAAATCTTCTGAGCTCGTGGCTCGTTATACTGAGTTGGAGAACAAGCACATCCAGCTCGAACTTGATCTGAAGCTTGTCCAGGAGAATCACGAAGGCGAAGGAGGAGGCAAAAGGTATGTTTGGTGAGAACCTTGACGACTGCCTTTGTTTCTTATCCACTCCAGTCTGATCTCCTTGTGATTTTGCGAGATAAACCGAGGGATTCTCTGAAGAAGAAGGACCTTGACCTCATTGGCGCAGAAGCAGCTTTGGAGAAGACCAAACTCGCAGAAGAAAAGTTGGCTTCAATCAGCAAACTTGAAGAGGAGAATACCAATCTGAAAGCTGCTCTTGACGTGGCCAACAAAGAGGTCAGTCGACTGAAGAATGACAAGTTAACCCTGAGTGACAAGGCTAGCGAATTGGCGGGAAAGAAGAACGACTTAGAGGCTTATCTGGGTGGGCTCGCCAAGAAGCTATTTCTCATGCTCGAAGGTAACCCCTTGTATCCAACTGGCAATCACTGACTTATTGTAGGACTGTTAGCTTATCCTTCGGTTGTATCCACAGAATTCTGTCAAAACTTTGAAGAGGAGACTACTCGAGTGGAAACTGGCTTGGAACCCATCAACTCTCCTGTGAAGGATGAAGCCGCTATGAACGTGCTCTGTCTCGAGTCTCGCATCGCTGCTGTGGTCGACTATCTTGTGAGACTGAAGGTTGCAATGTCGCGCATCGACACAGCACTCTGGCCAGGAGAAACACTTCAGAATGACCTCGAGTCTCTGATGACTCAACCGAACGAAGTTCCAAGTCGAGTGCAAGAATGGAAGAAGTCTTCTGCCAGGTGTGGCGCCGATGTTGCTCTGTCTCTGGTCCGTGTTCATTGCAAGGACGCGCAAGAGGACAAGCTGGCGACTCTTAAGGTGGCCAATACCAAGAAACATGACTTCCGATCTTTCATGGAGACCTTCATTGCTGCTGCCACTCGGATCGCAGATGGAATCGACCTAGATGAGTTTGTCGCGCCTTCCAGTCCTCCGCAGGAGGGGTAAAAAACTTCTATGCTTGATGCCTTAAATTTGCCTCGAAACGCCGAGTGGTTTTTGTAACCGGTAAACTTTAACAGGCTTGGTGCCTGAGCACTTCTGGATCCGTAGGACGTTATCCGAACTTTGGTTTGCCGTTGAATATGTTTGCATTTGCCTTCGAACGAACATCGTCTTTCGCTCGGAATATATGCTAATGCTTGTGAAGCACTTTTGCAGGTAGCAATCGACTTGTACCTCGTCATCCTTGCAGAGTGGAATGAATTTCATACTTAGGCGGCACTGGGCTGCAGCTAAGCCTCCGAGTGGGAGGTGTGCTCTCCACTCGGTAGGATTTTCAAAAACTTAGGCGAGCACTGGGCTGCAGCTAAGCCCTCGAGTGAGAGGTCTGCTCTCCACTCGGTTGGATTTTCAGAAACTTAGGCGAGCACTGGGCTGCAGCTAAGCCCCCGAGTGGGAGGTCTGCTCTCCACTTGGTAGGATTTTCAGAAACTTAGGCGAGCACTGGGCTGCAGCTAAGCCCCCGAGTGAGAGGTCTGCTCACCACTTGGTAGGATTTTCAGAAACTTAGGTGAGCACTGGGCTGCAGCTAATCCCCCAAGTGAGAGGTCTGCTCTCCACTCGGTAGGATTTTCAAAAACCTAGGCAAGCACTGGGTCGTAGCTAAGCCCCCGAGTGAGAGGTTTGCTCTCCACTCGGTAGGGTTTTTGTGGCGTACCTCTGAAGGAGAAGGTAACAGTCGACCTGCACCTCGTCCTCCTTGCGGAGCACACATTGTATTTGTGGCGTAGCTCGGAAGGAGAAGGTAGCAGTCGACCTGCACCTCGTCCTCCTTGCGGAGCGCACGTTGTATTTATGGCGTAGCTCAGAAGGAGAAGGTAGCAGTCGACCTGCACCTCATCCTCCTTGCGGGGCGCACGTTGTATTTGTGGCGTAGCTCGGAAGGAGAGGGTAGCAGTCGACCTGCTCCTCGTCCTCCTTGCGGAGCGCATGTTGTGTTTGTACTTAGGCGAGCGCTAGGCTGCAGCTAAGCCCCCGAGTGGGAGGCTAGCTCACCACTCGGCAGGATTTTGTTAACCTTAGGCGAGTACTTGGACTGCAGCTAAGCCCCCGAGTGGGAGGCTGGCTCACCACTCGGTAGGATTTTGTTAAACTTAGGCGAGTACTTTGACTGCAGCTAAGCCCCCGAGTGAGAGGCTGGCTCTCCACTCGGTAGGATTTTGTTAAATTAGGCGAAATGGATTCGCAGCTAAGCCCCCGAGTAGGAGGCTGGCTCACCACTCAGCAAGGATTTTTTTTACAAACTTAGGCGAAACGGATACGCAGCTAAGCCACCCACTGGGGGACTAACATTATGTGAACAAAAGTTACAACAATCACTGGGAAAATTATAACACTCTTGTCTTTGATAAATAAACTACAGAAGTACTTTTTATTACATCTCATCCGTGTGAATACTTAAGTATAAAAGGGGCGGAGCAGCTCCGCGTTCCAAGCTCGGGGCTCGTCAATCTGGTGTTCAACATTGTAAAGGCGGTACGCCCCATTGTGGAGAACCTTGGTGACGATGAAGGGACCTTCCCAAGTAGGAGCAAGCTTGTATGGCTTCTGTTGGTCCACTCGGAGAACCAAATCTCCTTCTTGGAAGGCTCGACTCTTCACGTTTTTGGCATGGAAGCGACGCAAGTCCTTCTGATAAATGGTCGATCGGATCAAGGCCATCTCTCTTTCTTCTTCTAGAAGGTCGACTGCGTCCTGCCGGGCTTGCTCTGCTTCAGCTTCAGTGTAGAGTTCGACTCGGGGTGCGTTGTGAAGCAGGTCACTCGGCAAGACTGCTTCATCTCCGTAGACCAAGAAGAACGGAGTTCTCCCAGTCGACCGATTAGGTGTGGTCCTTAATCCCCAAAGTACTGATGGAAGTTTGTCGACCCATGCACCAGCTGCGTGCTTGAGATCGCGCATCAATCGGGGTTTCAGCCCTTTGAGAATTAGGCCATTTGCTCGTTCTGCCTGTCCATTTGACTGCGGGTGAGCGACTGAAGCATAGTCGACTCGTGTGCCCTGAGATGTGCAGAAGGCTCTGAATTCCTCGGAATCTAAGTTCGACCCATTATCCGTGATGATGCTATGGGGAACTCCATATCTGAATATCAACTCCCTGATAAAGCTGACAGTAGTGCCGGCATCAAGATTCTTGATGGGTTTAGTTTCAATCCACTTAGTGAACTTGTCGACTGCCACCAGCACATGGGTGAAGCCGCTTCTGCCTATTCTCAGTGGTCCAACCATATCCAATCCCCATACAGCGAAAGGCCAGACGAGTGGGATGGTCTTCAAGGCTGAGGCGGGCTTGTGTGACATTTTGGAGTAAAATTGACATCCTTCACACTTGTCGACTATCTCCTTTGCCATTTCATTTGCTCTTGGCCTGTAAAATCTCGCTCGGTATGCTTTAGCCACAATGGTCCGGGAGGACGCATGATGGCCACAGGTCCCCGAGTGGATATCGTCAAGGATTATCCGACCTTCTTGTGGCGTTACACTTCTGACCAACTCCAGTCGCGCTTTCTCTGTACAATTGTCCCTTTATCACGGTAAAGGCCTTAGATCGGCGGACGATCTGTTGAGCCTCTTCTTCATCCTCTGGGAGCTCTTTCCTTAAGATATACGCGATGTACGGCACTGTCCAATCGGGAGTGATCACCAACGCTTCCATGATCAGGTTGACCACTATTGGAACTTCTACTTTAGTCGGGTCTGTGACATTTTTTGGCTGCGGAGCTTCTTCGGTAAAAGGATCTTCCTGAACTGATGGAGTATGGATATGTTCCAAGAACACATCGCTGGGGATGGCTTCTCTCTTGGAACCTATCTTTGCCAAATCATCAGCCGCTTGATTCTTCAGTCGGGGTATATGATGGAGCTCTAACCCTTCAAATTTCTTCTCAAGCTTTCTCACTGCATTGCAATAACCAGTCATGGCTGGGCTTCTAACGTCCCACTCCTTCATCACCTGATTGACCACCAAATCTGAGTCGCCATAAACCATAAGGCGACGGACGCCGAGTGAAATGGCCATGCGCAACCCATACAAAAGCGCCTCGTATTCTGCTTCATTATTGGATGAATCAAAGTGGATCTGGAGCACATATCTGAGCTTATCTCCTCGGGGGGAAACCAATACTACCCCAGCATCGGAACCATTCAACATCTTAGGACCGTCAAAGAACATGGTCCAGTGCTCCGAGTGAACTTGAGTCGGTTGCTATTGTTCAATCCACTCGGCGATGAAATCTGCTACTGCTTGGGACTTAATGGCTTTCTTTGCCTCAAACTTGATATCAAGGGGAAGGAGTTCAATTGCCCATTTTTCCACTCGACTAGTTGCATCTCTGTTGTGTAGAATCTTTGACAACGGGGCGTCGCTGACGACTGTAATGGAATGATCAGAGAAATAATGAGCAACCTTCTTCGTGGTCATGTAAATCCCATATACAAGCTTCTGATAATGAGGGTATCTTTGCTTCGATGGGGTCAACACTTCGGAAAGATAATATACTGGGCGCTGAACTTTGAAGGCTTTCCCTTCTTCTTCTCGCTCGACCGTAAATCTTCATCTTGACAACTTGTCCTGTGGCTGCAATGTAAAGCAACAGAGGCTCTTTGCTGATTGGAGCAGCAAGCACCGGCTGGGTGGAGAGCGAGCTTTTAGCTCGGCAAGCGCTACATCAGATTCTGGAGTCCACTCGAACTTGTCTGACTTCTTCATCAGTCGGTGAAGAGGCAATGCCTTTTCACTGAGGCGAGAGATGAATCGACTTAACGTGGCCAAGCATCTAGTAAGCTTCTGGACATCGTGCACATGCACGGGGCGTTTCATTCGGAGTATTGTGCCACCTTTTGGGTTGGCGTCGATTCCTCGTTCGGAAACGAGAAAACCGAGTATCTTTCCGCCAGGAACTCCGAATGTGCACTTTGATGGATTAAGCTTGATATCATACCTCCTGATATTGGCAAATGTTTCAGCGAGGTCAGTCAACAGGTCGGAACCCTTCCGTGATTTGACCACAATATCATCCATGTATGCTTCCACGTTCCGACGGATTTGAGTGAGTAAACACTTCTGAATCATTCTCATGAACGTGGCTCCGACATTCTTGAGGCCGAATGGCATGGTGACATAGCAGAAGCACCCGAATGGAGTGATGAAAGCTGTTTTGATCTCGTCGGGTCCATACAGACGGATCTGATGGTAACCAGAATAGGCGTCTAAAAAAGACAGGCGCTCACATCCCGCAGTCGAGTCGACTATTTGGTCGATGCGGGGGAGAGGAAAATGATCTTTCGGGCAGGCCCGATTGATATGTTTGAAATCAATGCACATGCGAAGTGACTTGTCCTTCCTGGGGACCATGACAACATTGGCGAGCCACTCGGAGTGGTAAATTTCTCGGATGAACTCTGCTGCCAGGAGCCGAGCCACCTCCTCACCAATGGCCTTTCTCTTCTGGACGGCGGACCGTCGAAGATGTTCTTTGACAGGTTTTGCTTTTGGGTCGACTCGTAAACGATGCTCAGCCAGCCCCCTGGGAACACCCGGCATGTCAGTAGGCTTCCATGCGAAGATGTCCCCGTTCTCACGGAGGAACTGGATGAGCGCTTCTTCCTATTTAGAGTCGAGTGTTGTGGAGATATGAGTCGGAGCGGCACTAGGGTCGGTCGGGTGAATGTGAACGGGCTTCGTCTCACCAGACGACTGGAACGCTGACTCTGTGGCGGGCTTCTTGGCCCATAATAAATCACTCGGATCTGCATTTTTCTGATATTCCTGCAGCTCCACCACTGTTATCTGAGCATCGGCAATCTTTGAGCCCTTCTGAAAGCACTCTTCTGCCTTTTTTCGATTGCAGTGATGGTGATCACATCTTTGGGACTAGGCATCTTCAATTTGAGGTACACATAACATGGTCGAGCCATGAATCGTGCATAAGCTGGTCTGCCCAAAATAGCGTGATAAGCACTTTGGAAATCCACAACTTCAAATGTTAACTTTTCTTTGCGGAAATGCTTTGAATCGCCGTAAACCACATCAAGAGCAATTTGGCCGAGTGACTCAGCCTTCTTCCCAGGAATGACTCCATGGAAACTCATGTTGCTGGAACTGAGTCTGGACATTGGAATGCCCATTCCCTTCAGCGTCTTCACATACAGTATATTCAGTCCGCTGCCACCATCCATCAGAACCTTAGTCACTCGAGTGCCTTTGACGACTGGGTCGACCACCAAAGCTTGCCTCCCAGGGGTGGCTATATGTGTCGGATGATCGGTGGTCGAATGTGATGGCGATGCGAGACCATTTCAGAATGGCGGGTGTCGCCGGAGCAACCATATTCACCTCACGGTTGATAACTTTCAATCGACTTTTGCTCTCCACATCAGCAAAAATCATCAGGGTGGAATTGACATGGGGGTATCCTTCATCACTGTCCTCTTTGTCCTCAACCTTGTCTGACTCCTTCTCCTTATCCTTGGGTTGTTTTCCCTGAAACTGCTGGATTAAGAGTCGGCACTGGCGAGTGGTATGTTTCGGGTAGATGAAGTTGCCCTCTTCGTCTTTCTTCGTGTGGATGTGGCATGGCAAATCCATCACGTCATTTCCTTCCTTGTCCTTCACCTTCTTGGGGTTCCAAGATCCTTTGGGCTTCCCTTTAAACTTGCCCTGAGTCACGGCCAAGGCTTCTCCAGGAGCAGCTGGCTTGGATTTCCGTTTCTGCTTCCGACTGGAGTTTCCTTTCTCCGACTGGCTCGGCTTGTACTTGCCACTCCGGATTCGATCCTCTTCTTCACCATTGGAATATTTGGTGGCAATCTCCATCATTCGACTCAGGGTCATGTCTCCGGTCTGACCAAACTTCAAACTTAACTCCCTATTCTTAACGCCTTCCTTGAAGGCACAGACTGCTTGGTGATCAGATACGTTCTCCATCGTATGATGCAATGTGATCCACCTATGGATGTAATCTCTCAAGGTTTCATTCGAATTTTGCACGCAGACCTGCAGCTCTGTCAAACCTGCTGGTCGCTTGCAAGTTCCTTCAAATGTCCTGACGAACACTCGGGCAAGATCTTCCCAAGTGTAAATGTTGCTAGGCGCCAACTGATTCAGCCAGGCTCTGGCTGATCCCTCCAACATAAGCGGTAGGTGTTTCATGGCCACCTCATCATTGCCATCGCCAATTTGAACAGCCACTCGGTAGTCCTCAAGCCAAGTATCGGCCTTGGACTCATGAGTGAACTTACTCACCCCAGTCGCCAACCTGAAGTTGGGAGGGATCACCGCGGCTCTAATGGCTCTACTAAAACACTCTGGTCCTGAGACATGAACTCGGCTGCTGGTGGGCACATCTCTGTCATGGCCTTCTCGGTGAGCTCTGTTCCGGTCGACCAGACCTTGCACGATAATGGATCTCGCGTCAAAGCCTGGTTCCCTAGGGTCGACCGGAACCCTTCGCCCAACACTGTGCTGGCGTCTGTCATCTTGCTGCTGAGGGGCGTAAGACCCACCCCTTGGAGGAGGAGTGGGCACTCGACGCCGATCATCGCGATCTAATCGGTCATCATACTGATCACGTCGACCTCCACGTCCCTCACGCAGTGGAGGCGATCTTGGGCTATGGGCTGACTGGACTGTATTCGCAGCGACGGAAAGACTGTGAATCCTATTACGCGACTGCGATACAGCTGAATTTTGATCTCCTGCTGCCTAGAGCAAATCTCTGATCTGCATCAAGCCTCTGCTAGCCTCTGACTGAGAGGGCTGAATCGACTCCGCTATACGGGTTGCAGCTGCTAGATTCTGAATTGGGGTTCGATATACCTGAGTTGGTTGCGGAAAGAGTTGACGTCGACTGGAGTGTGGAACTCGTTACCGCGCGCGCTCGTCAAGTGCTCGCTGGAGGTTCTCCAGTCGAGTGCGTTCAGCCAAGTTGGCCAAACGCGCTTCCTCCAAGGCACGAGCCTCGGGGGTTTCTCCTACGAAAGGAGTATGCAGAGCATCCATGTTCCGACGGCGAAGATCTTCCCTTTGCAGAGAAGTGAGTGGCTCTGGTTGATACTCCTCGTGGACCTGCGCTGGGTCGCCTCCGCCGTCCCCTCCGTTGGTGCGGGGGAAGCCGGGAGGACTATGCGGCCCATTGACCATCAGAACCTCCGCCGCTGGATCACTGCTGTCACACTCGGATGCAGTCTCTATGAAGCCAGTCGACAGATCGAACAGGCCGTAGAGAGATTCGTCGGGCTCGACCGCCGCGACATGGGTGGTGGCCGATTGGCGAGCCACTGCGTGTCTCACCCACCGCTGAAGCCTCGACCGACCAGAACGCTTGCGCTGGCAGGAGATGGGGAGGGAAGACGACACAGGAGTCGACCGATACGGAGCCGACGGTTGCCGCAGCAGGACGCCGCGGACACATGCGCGAAAGTGCGTCGCCCCGCGGACGGGAAGCGCGTCGATGTCGAGTGGAGCCTCCTGGAGCCAAGCGGAGTCGTCGGCGATGAACGTGAGCGCGCCGAGACGGATCTTGCGACCCTCGACCAAAACTCCGCCAGAAATCATGATGAAGGCGATCGAAACAATTGCAACTTCTCCAATAAGTCGCTAAGACACCTGCCCCAAGGTGGGCGCCAACTGTCGTGGTACTAAGACTGGCAGTAGAATAGGGGGGTATGTATGGAGAGGCAAGATCCTAGCTATGGAGTAGTTGTATACGCAAGAGATTTACGAGTTCAGGCCCTTCTCGGAGGAAGTAACAGCCCTACGTCTCAGAGCCCGGAGGCGGTCGACTGGATTATATGCGTATGAGTTACAGAGGTGCGAACCCTTTACACTCAGGAGGGGGTGGCTTATATAGTGTCCACCAGACCCCTCCGGCCCTCAGTTATGCGGGGTTTAAAGTACATTAAGGCCAGGCGTTACTGGTAACGCCTTACATAAAGTGTCATCATGACCATAAAGACTACTTAATTACAGACCGTTTGCGTACAGAGTGACTCTTGAACTCCTGGCGGTCGAGTGAGGCTTCATGGTCGAGTGTCTTCGAGTCCGTCGAGTGGAATCCCTCCAGGTCGACTGGAAGGCAGTTTCTTCTAGAGATGTCCTTGGGGAGGGTACCTTGAACAGGTTCATGACCCTACCCTAGGTACATGACTTCATCACCGTCTCAGCCCCACCTCCTACGCTTCGTCTCGTATTACACATCATATTCTTTACATCCCGCAACATCACTTTCTGAAGCTCACAACCCTTGAGCTTGTCTGACATGGAGAAGACAGGATGTGGAACACCGACCCCTCCATAGTCGTCCTTTTTTAAAACTAGATTAAAAAAATTGTCTAGCTTTTGTTTAGTTGACTGGGACAATGCCCGTGCGTTGCAACGGGATATCAATATTCTAGGACATTATCTTGTGATTTACATGTCCATATTAATGCGATCGTGTAAATAAATGTTTATCAAATACCACCAGTATTTTATCTTATATTTTGATGAGAAGTTTGATAAGTAAATTGAAATGCAATTGGTTCAGAAGGTAAGTAAAGTAAGATGATTGATTATCATGCGGGGGAGGTTGGACAAAGAGGTGATGCAAAGAAAAGTAAAACATGAAACCTTACATTCTATTTAGAGTAAAGTGCTTTTCATCCCTCAACTTATCGCAAAGTGTGGCTTCCGACTTTTCCTTGCCATCGTACAAATAAGTTTTGAAATATATGTATTTCGAATATTGCGAGACGAAGTAAATCTGGATCCTCAGGAATCCATATTGTGCCGGCCATCCGTGATCGCTCATCTGCGAGACGGTACCTTGTGTTTTTCTTACATATCTATACTTTTCTCAATACATGTTGTACGTTTTTTAATACATCTAGAACCATTTTCTGATACACGTTAAATATGTTTAAAATACATGTTTTGGACATTTTTTTAATACATGATAAACATTTTTTTCAGAAACATGTTGAACATATTCTTTAATGGTGCATAACATTTTTCCTAACTATGTGATCATTTTTTTGCATTTTCTAAATATTTTTCAAAAATGTCATGAACATATTTTGAAATGCATGAATTTTTTTTAAAATGCCTCACAAAACATTGTTTATGAATTGAACTAAGATTATTTTCTTGTCAAACCTTTTTAAATGCCACAAACATTTTTTTAAAAACTATCAATATTTTCTAAAAGTTGTGCGAACTAATTTTGTACACCACGTTAGCATTTTTTAACTAAAATAAGTTTTGAAATATATGTATTTGGAATATTTTTAAATATAAACTAAATAAAAAGCATCAGAAAATGTACAAAGACACAGGAAGCTACTTGGCCGGCCCAATAGTAGCGACAGGAGGCGAGACCTCCTTCGGTCTCGCATGCGCGAGACCTCCTTCGGTCTGCGCCTTTACGATGCACATTTAACTAGATTACCGAGCAACTAGAGATTGACCTGACTCAGAGAAACCACTGTATTTCTGCAAAAAAACCGAGCAACTAGAGATTGACCTGACTCGAAACCACTGTATTTCTCAAAAAAAAAAAAAAAAGCTCGATCCCACTACTAGTATCACCTCTGCACAAGTGACTGCTGAACTCATCATGCCTTCACGACTTCTACCTCTGCAAATAAAAGCCTTCATTTTGCACGGCAGATGTTATCTTTAGTTAGAGGATCCTCAATAGTAGCCCGGTGTATGGAGTTGATTATAGGTGTGGCGCACGGTAGGTACATGGACATCACACACGGACGCACGCGTTCTCGGTTATTTCCGCAGAACCTAATGAAACAACAAACAAACATTGTAATTAAGCAACGACTCTCTCTGTATGCGTACGTCTTGTGCCAGCAGCGACCACGCCTGGTTAATCGCAGCACATCTCGCAGATCCAGCAGCAGCACAGCGCCGCCAGGCTGAAAAACACACACACACACACACACCAAATTCAGACGCTATATATCGGGCCGGAAATGACAAGCGACAGTTTAGCAAGTTACTCCACAAAGGAGGTGGTAGTGGTATCGATCGATGGGGCGTACGTATCATCCTCGACGAATCCCTTCTCGCCCCTGGATTTGGTGCTTCCCCAGCGCGACTTCTTCCCGCCGCCGGCTTGCCGTTTCTCCGCAGCCGCCGACGGGTAGTAGCCTGCACAGTGCACACGCACACCAACGGCACACGCATGAGCAAACAAGCCAACAGCGGTACGTGCTTGCCTATCTTTATCTCATCTGACGACGGCGCCGCAGCTAACTTACTGAACCAGTGAGTTCAGCCTCAGTTATCAGACATGAGCATGGAGATCAAAACTGGTCGAAATGAACTAACCTGGGGGTAGGGGTGGAGCCTGGTTGTTCCTATCATTCTCCATCTAGTATGTCTTTCGATCGACTGAATCCGTATGTGCGTGTGCGAGGAGAATCGATGCTGTGTCAGGCGAGCGAGCGATCGATCGATGTTTTCTGCTGGCTGATGATGGCTGCTTGTCTGCTCTTCTCGATGCCCCAAGGTCCGGCCGGGCCCTATATATATACACACCGGCTAGCCGCTGGCCACCCCCCACCTTCGCAACAGGCACACGCGGAGAGCACATGGATAGAGCATAGTACACAAGGTTCTCCCCCCACCTTTCCACACCACGCCACGCGGTTGCGGGGTTGTCCATTAGCCGGATTCGATTCGGACTGACTCAACAGCACGTGCCTTTACTACCTTGACAAATGGAAAGTGTGCTGCTCGAATCAATGGCCGAGGTCTGTTGAGCAGATACACACACACACACACACTAGGCAGTGATCGACATGGTAGGGACATACAGTGATCTAGAAGCTAGCCGGCCATGCAAGGGTTGGTGGAAGGGATCGACGGTTCGGGTCGCGCCGTCGCCGGCTAGCTGACCGGGGAAATCCAGGTAAAGATCGGATGCAAAGCCACCATATTCTCCGGCGCCACTTTCTGACTGCTGTTTCGGGCTCGTTATTTAAACTTGGAATATGAGACACACTCTCGCAAGTTCAAAAGCCCCAGGACTCGCACTTTTTGACGAACTTAACGGAGACTTTTCAATTTTTCTTCCGTTTTGGAGCAGTCACCTGACGGCTCTTACATCAAGAGGATCTCTAGCAGATACGCGGAGTGGCTCATGCCGGGATGACTCAAGGTGCTGGCCGCGTGGGTCCTGGCGGCGGCCGCTGAACGTATGGCGGTGAGGGCCGCAGCGAGTATGGAGGTGTCGGTCGCGGCGGCTATGGTGCGGCTCGCGGAGGCTTCAATGGTAAACGTGGTGATACGGGGTACTGATGGTGGCTATCAGGGCTATCGGACGGGATGGAATCAGTGGAATGACGGAGGCGGAAGAGGTTTCGGCAGCAACCAGTGGCAGCGGAACTTCAATCCACCTCCCGGCGAGTTCGTAGAGGGTGGCACCGGACTGCATTATCGTCAGCGAGGTGGTCGGGTAGGGGATGGACGCAATCCTCCTCCACGCCGCCCATATGGTCCCAAGGTTAATCCTAAACAGCCGATTGCCAAACCGGCGAAGACTGACGTTGGAGTGGCGAGGACTGCCGCGTCCACTGCTTCTACGTCCATGGTTACTCTACCCGAGGCTGCGGTGGCGGCGGTTAAGGCGTTGGCGGCAGTGGCTATTCCAACCGCGACACCTACTGATGACAGAGATGGGAGGAGTGACAAAGGTAGTGACAAAGCTGATAATGTGAGGGCTAATAAGGTGGCACGTAAGAAAGAGAAAATGAACTGTTATTGTTGTGGTGTGCCAGGCCATTTTGTGATTGACTGCACGGCGGTTATGTGATATATGTCTGAAGTCGGGACACTCATCTGACGGCTGTCCGTTGCTTTTGGTACCTATACCCGTGGTGAACATTTACGGTGTCTGTAATACCAAGCTTATGTTCTTTGAGACTCCACGCACGATCTCAGCGACTCCTGCGGTGGGTAGTTCGAAGTTTGGTGTGGTCAGGGTTACTCAGGGGACACTGACAGAGGAACAGATATGTTATCAGCTCAGACGGCTAGTGTCTGAGTCTTTTCATTGGACTCTCGTCAGGTTGGAGGATCAGGTTTACAGAGTGGAGTTCCCTAGAAGGGAGGATCTTAACCACCTGCTGAAGTGTGGACTCAGTAAGGTGCCTGGGAGTAAGTGCATTCTTGAGTTTGATGAGTGCAAAAAACCTGAGCCGAAGGGGATACTGCTAGAAAAGGTTTGGGTCGGCGACTCTGCTTAATGACTATCTTATTGTTGCGAGTCTTGGCTCGCTGTTAGGTAAAACAGAGAAGGTGGACATGCCATTTGCACGCCTACATGGAGTGGCGAGGCTACTTGTCGGTGTTGTGAATGCAAATTATATTCCATACTTTGTACCATGGACTTATGATGGGATGTCTTATGATCTAGATATTGTGGTTGAGGAGGTTCAGCAGGCAAATAATACTTCTGGGACTACTGGTGTTGATATGACTGATGGTGGAGATGGTAGTGGGGATGGTTGTGGCGACCAGGGGGATGGAGGGCAACCCCGACGACCATAGTGGAAAGGACAAACCGGCCAGAAAACCCACACAATCGACTGAGCCGAGGACTGAGAAGGGGGGGTGGCGCCCCCCTCCACTCTGGCGGCATCTCTCCGGTTCGGTTCGTTCCAGGTGGTGTCCGCACCGAGCCATCTTTGGGGTGACCGCGTGGAGATGGAGGACTCTGATGATGATCTTCCAGCATAGGTGGTGATGGTGGAGGAGCACCGATAGATGGTGGATGAGGTTTCACCGCAGCTGATGTCGCATCAGCGCGCTGACTTCCCCGTCGATACAGATGTGTCTATGGCGGTGGTAGCGGCGGAGGGACGATCGGCAGCGACCGCTCGTTCTCCCACAGCGGAGGATTCTAGGCATCCATCTCGCTCTTCGTCGCCACGTCCGACCAGCTCGACACAGGTGGTGTCCAGTTCGGTCAATGATGACAGCAGACCAGCGGTGATCAGTGCTTCGGCCATCATGGGTAATGGTACCGCGGTGGATCAGGCTAGGAGGTCCATCCCTCCCACTTCTTCGGACGCGTTCGGGCATATGACAGGCGGTCACAACCCGGATGGAGTCGCTGCGGAGGACGTCATCACTTTTGGAAGTATTCCAGACGCTATGTCCGCTGACAGACGGTTCGATCACGGATCTGAGGTCAGCCGGACGCGGATGACATCTGAGATGGGGCGTGCTATGAGAGACGCCAAGCATCGAGGCATCGAAGCCCATACAGGTATGTCGGTTAATACAATTGTTCCATTATGCACTTTTCTGAACATGAAATTCTTGATAAAGCCAGCAACTTAGGGATATCTCTTGGTAGTAATGGCAAAGAAACCGCTAAATCCATCAATGATCTGTTAGATTTAGAAACGGATAGTGCTCTGGATTTAATTCGAAACTTAGAGGCGGTAAAACCCATGAATGGCACAGATATTAAAGATCTAGGAGTAACAACGCTTCAGTGTCTCTGTGAGGATTTAGTCCCCACGGAGGGCTTAGAAGGCGAGGAGGAGGATGTGATTGCCGAGGGGTATATGGCTCCTTTGCAACCAGATGCCTTTGTTTCTACTGACACCGACCCTCATTTCACGAAGGCGATGAAAGATAGACCCAAAAGTACCTGGGAGAGGAAAGTTTATCCCACGTCGGCAGTGCGTAGGAGTGCGAGAGTTAAACAAAAGAAAAATTCCATAATGAAATATGAAAGAAATATTCTGGAATAGCAAAGGTCTAGGGGAGTTGGCTAAAATAAGACCAAAACTGGTCGAAATGAACTGACCTGGGGGCAGGGGTGGAGCCTGGCTGTTCCTCTCATTCTCCATCACGTATCTATCTATCATCGACCACCTCCAACGTGCGTGTGCGAGGAGAATCGATGTTGTGTCTGGCGAGCGACAAATCAATGGTTTCTCCTGGATGATGGTGGGCGCTTCTCTTTCTTCTCGGCGCCCAATGTACCATCTATACATACACACCGCCGGCTAGCTGCTAACCACCCCGCCGTCATAATAGACACACGGGCGCACACATGATTTATTTATTTTAGAAAAGAAGGATGTACCCCGGCCTGTGCAAGCAATGCATGAAGCCATATTATTAATTATTCACAAAGAACATACAAGGTGATACATTAATAAGGCTGAAGCCACCATCTTGTCAACATCGTTTCTATTCCTATCCCCTTGACGAAGGTGTGCCGAATGTCCGGGCCTAATACCAAACAGACATTGCACTAAAGCCTAACATCTAAAGTCGGGTGTCCCCTCCAAGCCACTACCTGGATTGGGTCCCACATCGGTCAGGCACACTCCCAGTGAGCACCGCACGCTGCAAGGGCCGTCACCTCCATCATCCCTCGGTCCATCCTCAGAGCAAAACTGTTGCATCGACCTTGCCAGGCCTCTCTGTCATCAATGCCACCATGACGCCAGACAACTTTCTCCTCCTGCGCGAGTCCATCTCCAAACGCTCCCATTGCCGAACCTCCGTGGCGCCATGCCGCCAGGATTCGTCGCCAGCCTCGCGATAGATGTAACCCCGCTCCTCCTCTTGTCCCCTCCAGCCAGTGCGTGCTCCAAAACGATGCCCCTAGGAGGGGCAACGACATCGAAGATGCCATCATCATCCGATCCGGTACACCCAGATCTAGGGTTTCCCCCAGAGCTCACCCCGTCGCAGCAGTTGGAGCTACGCGTCGCCCACCACCCATAGCATCTCTCACTCGACCAACTGACCCTCCCAAGGCGGCACCTCCATGGAGGTTACGACACACATGGCGCCGGCGCCGCCCAATCCAGACTAAATTTTGGACTTTCGTCCGGGAGGGGTTCGGATGTGGATAGTAGGGACCTCGGCTTCGCCTCCACATGACAACCTAGTTATTCTCCAGGAGCCGGATCCAATGATCCGACGAGGCCAGTGGCATGGACCACCACCCTGCGCCGGCCGATAATATCCAAGCGCCAGATCCAGATGGATCCGACCTGAACATGGCGGCGCCCGCTACCACCCGATCTGAAGACCACGGAGCCACCACCTCGCCATGGAGTCGCATCTAAGCCGCAGCTGCCGCGCCGCATCGCCAGCGCTGCAACGCGCCGCCGCCAAGATGCTCGCCCGCCCTGCCGCCAGACCCCGCGATAGCCCTACGCCTCTTCGCAATCTAGTCGTCCCACACCGCCCAAGACGCTCCAAGGGGGAGAGATACCCCGCCGCCGTCCAGCCGGCCAAGCTTTGCCCGCGGAGATGCGGACGGCGGCGAGAAGAAGTGGAGGCGGAGGAGGGCCGAGACCCGATAGGACAGCAGCTATGGTTCCCCCTGGGTCGCCCGTGGGGGCCACGCGAGGGGGACGAGGAAAAACTCCCCCAAGTTTCTCTCGTTTCTAACTACTGCACCCTCGGAGCACACAGATAGAGCATAGTAGTACTCCCTCCGTCCGGAAATACTTGTCATCAAAATGAACAAAAAGAAGCAGAACTAAAAACACGTCTAGATACATCCTCTTTTATCCATTTTGGTGACAAGTATTTTCGGACGGAGGGAGTAGTAGATGGTACACAAGGTTCTCTCCCCACCTTTCACTGTTGGAAATATGCCCTAGAGGCAATAATAAAAGGATTATTATATTTCAATGTTCATGATAATTGTCTTTTGTTCATGCTATAAATGTATTATCCGGAAATCGTAATACACGTGTGAACACTTAGACCCAATGAGTCCCTAGTGAGCCTCTAGTTGACTAGCTCGTTGTGATCAATAGATAGTCATGGTTTCCTGACTATGGACATTGGATGTCGTTGATAACGGGATCACATCATTAGGAGAATGATGTGATGGACAAGACCCAATCATAAGCATAGCATAAAAGATCGGATAGTTCGTTTGCTAGAAGCTTTGCCAATGTCAAGTGTCTATTCCTTCGACCATGAGATCGTGTAACTCCGGTTACCGTAGGAGTGCCTTGGGTGTATCAAGCGTCACAACGTAATCGGGTGACTATAAAGGTGCATTACAGGTATCTCCGAAAGTATCTGTTGGGTTGACACGGATCGAGACTGGGATTTGTCACTCCGTATGACGGAGAGGTATCTCTGGGCCCACTCGGTAATGCATCATCATAATGAGCTCAATGTGACCAAGGTGTTGTACGGGATCATGCATTATGAACGAGTAAAGTGACTTGCCGTGTAACGAGACTGAACAAGGTATTGGGATACCGACGATCGGGTCTCGGGCAAATAACGCATCGATTGACAAAGGAATTGCATACGAGGTTTGATCGAATCCTCGACATCGTGGTTCAACCGATGATATCATCGAGGAGCATGTAGGAGCCAACATGGATATCCGACCCGCTGTTGGTTATTGCCCGAGAGTCGTCTCGGTCATGTCTGCGTGTCTCCGAACCCGTAGGGTCTACACACTAAGGTTCGGTGGCGCTAGGGTTTGTAGGAAGTCAAGTATGTGACCACCGAATGTTGTTGAGTCCGGATGAGATCCGGACGTCACGAGGAGTTCGGAAGGGTCCGGAGGTAAAGAATAATATATAGGAAGTGGTGTTTGCCATCGGGAAAGTTTGGGGTTTCGGTAAAATCGGGACCACGGAAGGTCCTGGTCCACCGGTGGGGCCACCTATCCGGAGGGCCCCATGGGCCAGAGGGGAAGGAACCAGCCCACAGGGGCTGGTGCGCCCCAGGCCCACCCCCGCGCCTAGGGTTGAAACCCTAGGGGTGAAGCGCCCACCGGCAGGGGGCACTCCACCCCTTGGCCGCCCCCCTTGGAGATTGGATCTCGGGGCAGCCACCTGGGGCCTATATAAAGGGGGAGGGAGGGGCTGCTACACACAACTCCCAAGGCGCAGCCCTCCCTCCCAACACATCTCCTCCTCCGTAGAGCTCAGTGAAGCCACTGCCGAGATTGCTTCTCCACCATCATCACGCCGTCGTGCTGCGGTGGAGCTGTCTTCCTCAACCTCTCCTTCCCCTTGCTGGATCAAGAAGGAGGAGACGTCGATCGTCCGTCGTGTGTTGAGCGCGAGGTGCTGTCCGTTCAGCACTTGGCATCGGTGATCTGAATCACGTTCGAGTCGACTCCATCATCACCTTGCAAGCTTCCGCACGCGATCTACAAGTGGTATGTAGATGTCATCTCTCTCCGTTACTCGTTGCTTAGATGAACTCATAGATGGATCTTGGTGAAGCCGTGGAAAAATTTTAATTTTCTGCAACGTTCCCCAACAGTGGCATCATGAGCTAGGTCTATCGTAGTTCTCTAATGCACGAGTAGAACACAAATTTGTTGTGGGCGTTGATCTTGTCATCTTACTTGCCTCTACTAGTCTTTTCTTGCTCAACGGTATTGTGGGATGAAGCGGCCCGACCAACCTTACACGTGCGCTTCGTGAGACCGGTTCCACCGACTGACATGCACTAGTTGCATAAGGTGGCTGGCGGGTGTCTGTCTCTCCCACTTTAGTTGGAGCGGATTCGATGAACAGGGCCCTTATGAAGGGTAAATAGAAGTTGACAAAATCACGTTGTGGTGATTCGTAGGTAAGAAAACGTTCTTGCTAGAACCCAATCGCAGCCACGTAAAAGATGCAAACAACAACTAGAGGACGTCTAACTTGTTTTTGCAGCGATTGATCATGTGATGTGATATGGCCAGAAGTTGTGATGAATGATGAATTGTGATGTATGAGATCATGTTCTTGTAATAGGATTCACGACTTGCATGTCGATGAGTATGACAACGGCAGGAGCCATAGGAGTTGTCTTTATTTTTTGTATGACCTGCGTGTCATTGAAGAACGCCATGTAAACTACTTTACTTCATTACTAAGCGCGTTAGTCATAGAAGTAGAAGTAGTCGTTAGCGTGACAACTTCATGAAGACACGATGATGGAGATCATGATGATGGAGATCATGGTGTCAAGCGGTGACAAGGTGATCATGGAGCCCGAAGATGGAGATCAATGGAGCTTGATGATATTGGCCATATCATGTCACAACTATATAATTGCATGTGATGTTTATTATGCTTTTACATCTTGTTTACTTAGGACGACGGTAGTAAATAAGATGATCCTTAAAAATTTCAAGAAGTGTTCTCCCTAACGTGCACCGTTGCTACAGTTAAATCGTTTCTAAGCACCACGTGATGATCGGGTGTGATGGATCCTTACGTTCACATACAACGGGTGTAAGACAGTTTTACACAGCGAAAACACTTAGGGTTAACTTGACGAGCCTAGCATGTGCGGACATGGCCTCGGAACACGGAGACCGAAAGGTCGAACACGAGTCGTATGGAAGATACGATCAACATGAAGATGTTCACCGACGATGACTAGTCCGTCTCACGTGATGATCGGACACGGGCTAGTCGACTCGGATCGTGTAACACTTAGATGACTAGAGGATGTCTAATCTAAGTGGGAGTTCATAATTTTGATTAAGAACTTTATTATCATGAACTTAGTCTAAAACCTTTGCAAATATGTCTTGTAGATCAATGGCCAACGCTAATGTCAACATGAACTTCAACGCGTTCCTAGAAAACCAAGCTGAAAGATGATGGCAGCAACTATACGGATCGGGTCCGAACCCGAGATCATCCTCATAGCTGCCAGAAGCAATATGTCCTAGAAGGACCGCTAGGTGCCGCTCCGTCGAGAACCAAGGCGTTATGAGCGCTTGGCAAACTCGCTGCCGATGATTACTCCCTCGTTCGGTGCGGCATGCTCTACACTTAGAACCGGGGCTCCAAAAGCGTTTTGAGCATCACGGAGCATATGAGATGTTGAAGAGCTGAAACTAGTTTTCCAAGCTCATGCCCGGTCGAGAGATATGATGTCTCCGACAAGTTCTACAGATTGTAAGATGGAGGAGAACAGTTACATCGGTGAGCACATCCTCAAGATGTCCGGGTTACACGCTTCGTATGACCCAGCTTAAACATTAACCTCCCGATGAGGCGGTCATTGACAGAATCCTCGATCGCTCCCACCAAGCTACAAGAGCTTTGTGATGAACTACAACATGCGAGGGATGGTAAAGACCATTCTGAAGTGTTCTCAATGCTGAAGTCAGCAGAGGCTGAAATCAAGAAAGAACATCAAGTGTTGATGGTCAATAAGACCACTAAGTTCAAGAAGGGCAAGGGCAAGAAGAACTTCAAGAAGGACGGCAAAGATGTTGCCGCGCCCGGTAAGCCAGTTGCCGGGAAGAAGTCAAAGAATGGACCCAAGCCTGAGACTGAGTGCTTTTATTGCAAGGAAAGGGCACACTGGAAGCGGAACTGCCCCAAATACTTAGCGGATAAGAAGGCCGGCAATACCAAAGGTATATTTGATATACATGTAATTGATGTGTACCTTACCATTACTCGTAGTAACTCCCGGGTATTTGATACGGTGCCGTTGCTCACATATGTAACTCACGGCAGGAGCTGCGGAATAAGCGGAGACTGGCGAAGGGCGAGGTGACGATCTTGCGTCGGGAATGGTTCCAGGTCGATGTGATCGCCGTCGCACGCTGCCTCTACATTTACCTCGGGATTAGTTTTAAACCTCAATAATTGTTATTTAGTGCCAAGTTTGAGCATGAACATTGTATCTGGATCTCGTTTGATACGAGATGGCTACTCATTTAAGTCTGAGAATAATGGTTGTTCGATTTATATGAGAGACATGTTTTATGGTCATGCTCCGATGGTCAATGGTTTATTCTTGATGAATCTCGAACGTAATATTACACATGTTCATAGTGTGGATGCCAAAAGATGTAAAGTTGATAACGATAGTCCCACATACTTGTGGCACTGCCGCCTTGGTCACATTGGTGTCAAGCGCATGAAGAAGCTCCATGCTGATGGACTTTTAGAGTCTCTTGATTATGAATCATTTGACACATGCGAACCTTGCCTCTTAGGCAAAATGACCAAGACTCCGTTCTCCGAACAATGGAGCGAGCAACCAACTTGTTGGAAATCATACATACCGATGTGTGCGGTCCAATGGCGTTGAGGCTCATGGAGGATATCGTTATGTTCTCACTCTCACTGATGACTTGAGTAGATATGGGTATGTCTACTTAATGAAACACAAGTCTGAGACCTTTGAAAAGTTCAAGGAATTTCAGAGTGAGGTAGAGAATCAACGTGACCGTAAGATAAAGTTCCTACGATCAGATCGTGGGGGAGAATACTTAAGTCACGAATTTGGTACACACTTAAGAAAATGTGGAATCGTTTCACAACTCACGCCGCTGGAACACCTCAAATAAACGGTGTGTCCGAGCGTCGTGTCGCACACTATTGGATATGGTGCGGTCTATGATGTCTCTTACCGATTTACCGCTATCATTTTGGGGATACGCTCTAGAGACAGCTACATTCACTTTAAATAGGGCACCGTCTAAATCCGTTGAGACGACACCGTATGAATTATGGTTTGGGAAGAAACCTAAGCTGTCGTTTCTAAAAGTTTGGGGATGCGATGCTTATGTCAAGAAACTTCAACCTGAAAAGCTCGAACCCAAGTCGGAAAAATGCGTATTCATAGGATACCCTAAGGAAACTGTCGGGTATACCTTCTACTTAAAATCCGAAGGCAAGATCTTTGTTGCCAAGAACGGATGCTTTCTAGAGAAAGAGTTTCTCTCGAAAGAAGTAAGTGGGAGGAAAGTAGAACTCGATGAGGTACTACCTCTCGAGCGGGAAAGTGGTGCAGCGCAGAAACCGTTCTGTGATGCCCACACCAACCAAGAGGAAAACGTTGATGATGATCAAGGTACTTGGATCAAGTTACTCTTGAACTTCAAGGTCCACAAGGACACGTTCCGCACTGAATGGTACGGCAACCTGTCATGGAAATCATGTTGCTGGACAACAATGAACCTTGAACTATGAAGAAGCAATGGCGGGCCGGATTCCAACAAATGGCTTGAGGCCATGAAATCCGAGATAGAATCCATGTATGAAAACAAAGTATGGACTTTGACAGACTTGCCGATGATCGGCGAGCGATAGAAAATAAATGGATTTTTAAGAAGAAGACGGACGCGATGGTAATGTTACCATCTATAAGGCTCGACTTGTCACTAAGGGTTATCGACAAGTTCAAGGGATTGACTACGACGAGACATTCTCTCCGTGGCGAAGCTTAAGTCCGTCCGAATCATGTTAGCAATTGCCGCATACTATGATTATGAGATATGGCGATGGACGTCAAAACGGCATTCCTTAACGGGCATCTTAAGGAAGAGCTGTATATGATGCAGCGGAAGGTTTTGTCGATCCTCGAACGCTAACAAAGTATGCAAGCTCCAGCGATCCATTTATGGACTGGTGCAAGCATCTCGGAGTTGGAACATTCGCTTTGACGAGATGATCAAAGCGTTTGGGTTTATGCAGACTTATGGAGAAGCCTGCGTTTACAAGAAAGTGAGTGGGAGCTCCGTAGCATTTCTCTGTTATATGTAGATGACATACTCTTGATGGGAAATGATCGACACTCTGGACAGCATTAAGGCCTATTTGAACAAGTGTTTTTAAATGAAGGACCTTGGAGAAGCTGCTTATATATTAGGCATTAAGATCTATAGAGATAGATCGAGGCGCCTCATAGGTCTTTCACAAAGCACATACCTTGATAAGATTTTGAAGAGGTTCAAAATGGATCAGTCCAAGAAGGGTTCTTGCCTATGTTACAAGGTGTGAAACGAGCTCAGCTCGATCACCGACCACGACAAAAGATAAAGAAGAGATGAGTGTCATCCCTATGCTTCAGCCATAGGATCTATTATGTATGCCATGCTGTGTACCAGACCCGATGTAAACCTTGCCGTAAGTTTGGTTGCAAGATACCAAAGTAACCCCGGCAAGGAACACTGGACAGCGGTCAAGAATATCCTGAAGTGTTGGGGAACGTAGTAATTTCAAAAATTTTCCTACGCACACGCAAGATCATGGTGATGTATAGCAACGAGAGGGGAGAGTGTTGTCCACATACCCTTGTAGACCCGAAGCGGAAGCGATCACAACGTAGAGGAAGTAGTCGTACGTTCTCCTCGCGATCCGACCGATCCCGGCGCCGTTACTCCGGCGCCCCCGAGTTCTTGACACACGTACAGCTCGATGACGTCCCTCGTACTCCGATCCAGCCGAGTGTCGAGGGAGAGTTCCGTCAGCACGACGGCGTGGTGACGATCTTGATGTTTCACCGGCGCAGGGCTTCGCCTAAGCTTCGTGACGGTATAACCGAGGTGGAATATGGTGGAGGGGCACCGACACGGCTAAGACGATCTCACGATCAACTTGTGTGTTCAAGGTGCCCCCTGCCCCGTATATAAAGGAGCAAGGGGAGGGGGCCAAGGCCAAGGGAGGCGCATGCAGGGAGTCCTACTCCTCTGGGAGTAGGATTCCCCCAATCCTAGTTGGACTAGGATTCCCGGAGGGGAAAGAGAGAGGGGGCGGCCCTTCTCCTAGTCCTAGTAGGACTAGGGAAGGGGGGGGAGGCGCGCGCCCTCCTAGGGCTGCCCCTTCTCCTTTCCACTAAGGCCCACCGAGGCCCATTTACCTCCCGGGGTTCCGTAACCTCCGTACTCGAAGAAATTCCGTTTTACCGGAACCATTCCGAACTCCAAACATAGGCTTCCAATATATCAATCTTTATGTCTCGACCATTCCGAGACTCCTCGTCATGTCCGTGATCACATCCGGGACTCCGAACTCCTTCGGTACATCAAAATACATAAACTCATAATAACTGTCATCGAAACCTTAAGCGTGCGGACCCTACGGTTCGAGAACAATGTAGACATGACCTAGAACCATTCACGGTCAATAACCAACAGCGGGACCTGGATGCCCATATTGGTTCCTACATATTCTACGAAGATCTTTGTCGGTCAGACCGCATAACAACATACGTTGTTCCTTTGTCATCGGTATGTTACTTGCCCGAGATTCGATCGTCGGTATCCAATACCTAGTTCAATCTTGTTACCGCAAGTCTCTTTACTCGTTCCGTAATACATCATCTCATAACTAACTCATTAGTTGTAGTGCTTGCAAGGCTTCAGTGATGTGTATTACCGAGAGGGCCCAGAGATACCTCTCCGACAATCGGAGTGACAAAACCTAATCTCAAATCGCCAACCCAACATTTGCCTTTGGAGACACCTGTAGTACTCCTTTATAATCACCCGATTCGTTGTGACGTTTGGTAGCACCAAAGTGTTCCTCCGTAAACGGAGTTGCATAATCTCATAGTTATAGGAACATGTATAAGTCATGGATAAAAGCAGTAGCAACATACTAAGCGATCGTGTGCTAAGCTAATGGAATGGGTCATGTCAATCAGATCATTCAACTAATGATGTGACCTTGTTAATCAAATAACAACTCCTTGTTCATGGTTAGGAAACATAACCATCTTTGATTAACAAGCTAGTCTAGTAGAGGCATACTAGTGACACTCTGTTTGTCTATGTATTCACACATGTATTATGTTTCCGGTTAATACAATTCTAGCATGAATAATAAACATTTATCATGATATGAGGAAATATATAATAACTTTATTATTGCCTCTAGGGCATATTTCCTTCAGTCTCCCACTTGCACTAGAGTCAATAATCTAGATCACATCACCATGTGATTAACATCGATAGTTCACATCATCATGCGATTAGCACCCATAGTTCATATCGCCATGTGACCAACACCCAAAGGGTTTACTGGATTCAGTAATCTAGTTCACATCGCTATGTGATTAACACCCAAAAAGTACTAAGGTGTGATCATGTTTTGCTTGTGAGAGAGACTTAGTCAACGGGTCTTTTACATTCAGATCCGTTATGTATTTTGCAATTTTTCTATGTCTACAACGCTCTGCACGAAGCTACTCTAGCTAATTGCTCCCACTTTCAATATGTATCTAGATCGAGACTTTGAGTCATCCAGATCGGTGTCAAAACTTGCATCGACGTAACCCTTTACGACTTAACCTTTTGTCACTTCCATAATCGGAAACATATCCTTATTCTACTAAGGATAATTTTGACCGCTGTCGATGATCTACTCCTAGATCACTATTGTACTCCCTTGCCAAACTCAGTGCAGGGTACAAAATAGATCTGGTACACAGCATGGCATACTTTATAGAACCTATGGCCAAGGCATAGGAAATGACTTTTATTCTCTTTCTATCTTCTGCCGTGGTCGGGTTTTGAGTCTTACTCAATTTCACACCTTGTAACATAGGCAAGAACTCTTTCTTTGACTGTTCCATTTTGAACTACTTCAAAATCTTGTCAAGGTATGTACTCATTGAAAAAACTTATCAAGCATCTTGATCTATCTCTATAGATCTTGATGCTCAATATGTAAGCAGCTTCACTGAGGTCTTTCTTTGAAAAACATCTTTCAAACACTCCTTTATGCTTTGCGAATAATTCTACATTATTTCGATCTACAATATGTCATTCACATATACTTATCGAAATGCTGTAGTGCTCCCACTCACTTTCTAGCAAATACAGGCTTCACCATAAGTCTGATAAAACTATATGCTTTGATCAACTCATCAAAGCGTATATTCCAACTCGAGATGCTTGCACCAGTCCATAGATGGATCGCTGGAGCTTGCACACTTTGTTAGCTCCTTTGGATCGAAAAAACCTTCTGGTTGCATCATATACAACTCTTCTTCCGAAATCCATTCAGAATGCAGTCTTTACATCCATTTGCCAAATTTCATAATCATAAAATGCGGCAATTGCTAACATGATTCGGACGGACTTAAGCATCGCTCGGGTGAGAAGGTCTCATCGTAGTCAATCCCTTGAACTTGTCGAAAACCTTTTGCGACAAGTCGAGCTTTATAGACGATAACATTACCGTCAGCGTCGCCTTCTTCTTGAAGATCCACTTGTTTTCTATTGCTTGCCTACCCTCGGGCAAGTCAACCAAAGTCCATACTTTGTTTTCATACATGGATCCCATCTCAGATTTCATGGCCTCAAGCCATTTTATGGAATCTGGGCTCACCATCGCTTCTTCATAGTTCGTAGGTTCATCATGATCTAGTAGCATGATTTCCGAACAGGATTGCTGTACCACTCGGTGTGGATCTTACTCGGTTGATCTACGAGATTCTGCGATAACTTGATCTGAAGTTTCATGATCAACATCATCAACTTCCTCACTACTTGGTGTAGATGTCTCAGAAACCGGTTTCTGCGACAAACTACTTTCAAGTAAGGGAGAAGGTACTATTACCTCATCAAGTTCCACTTTCCTCCCACTCACTTCTTTCGAGAGAAACTCCTTCTCTAGAAAGGATCCATTTTCAGCAACGAATATCTTGCCTTCGGATCTGTGATAGAAGGTGTACCCAACAATTTCCTTTGGGTATTCTATGAAGACGCACTTCTCCGATTTGGGTTTGAGCTTATCAGGATGAAACTTTTCACATAAGCATCGCAACTCCAAACTTTAAGAAACGACAACTTGGGTTTCTTGCTAAACCACAGTTCATATAGTGTCGTCTCAACAGATTTAGATGGTGCCCAATTTAACGTGAATGCAGCTGTCTCTAATGCATGATCCCAAAACAATATTGGTAAATCAGTAAGAAACATCATAGATTGCACTTTATCCAATAAAGTGCGGTTACGATGTTTGGACACACCATAACATTGTGGTGTTCCAGGTGGCATGAATTTGTGAAACTATTCCACATTGTTTGAATTGAAGACCAAACTTGTAACTCAAATATTTGTTTCCGCGATCAGATCGTAGAAATCTTATTTTCTTGTCACGATGATTTTTCCACTTCACTCTGAAATTCTTTGAACTTTTCAACTATTTCAGACTTATGTTTCATCAAGTAGATATACCCATATCTGCTCAAATCATCTGTGAAGGTCAGAAAATAACGATACCCGCCATGAGCCTTAACACTCATTGGATCGCATACATCGGTATGTATTATTTCCAATAAGTCGCTTGCTCGCTCCATTGTTCCGAGAACGGGTCTTAGTCATCTTGCCCATGAGGCATGGTTCGCAAGCATCAAGTGATTCATAATCAAGTGATTCCAAAATCCCATCAGCATGGAGTTTCTTCATGCGCTTTACACCAATATGACCTAAACGGCAGTGCCACAAATAAGTTGCACTATCATTATTAACTTTGCATCTTTTGGTTTCAATATTATGAATATGTGTATCACTACGATCGAGATCCAATGAACCATTTTCATTGGGTGTGTAACCATATAAGGTTTTATTGATGTAAACAGAACAACAGTTTATTCTCTTACTTACATGAATAACCGTATTGCAATAAACATGATCAAATCATATTCATGCTCAACGCAAACACCAAATAATATTTATTTAGGTTCAACACTAATCTCGAAAGTATAGGGAGTGTGCGATGATGATCATATCAATCTTGAAACTACTTTCAACACACATCGTCACTTCACCCTTAACTAGTTTCTGTTTATTCTGCAACTCCCGTTTCGAGTTACTACTCTTAGTAACTGAACTAGTACCAAATACCGAGGGGTTGCTATAAACACTAGTAAAGTACACATCAATAACATGTATATCAAATATACCTCTGTTTACTTTGCCATCCTTCTTATCCGCCAAATACTTGGGGTAGTTCTGCTTCCAGTAACCATTCCCTTTGCAGTAGAAGCACTTAGTCTCAGGCTTAGGTCCAGACTTAGGCTTCTTCACTTGAGCAGCAACTTGCTTGCCGTTCTTCTTGAAGTTCCCTTCTATCCCTTTGCCCTTTTCTTGAAACTAGTGGTCTTGTTAACCATCAACACTTGATGTTCTTTCTTGATTTCTACCTTCGTTGATTTCAACATCATGAAGAGCTCGGGAATCGTTTTCATCATCCCTTGCATACTATAGTTCATCACGAAGTTCTACTAACTTGGTGATGGTGACTAGAGAACTCACAATCACTATCTTATCGGAAGATTAACTCCCACTTGATTCAAGCGATTGTAGTACCTGACAATCTGAGCACATGCTCACTAGTTGAGCGATTCTCCTCCATCTTTTAGCTATAGAACTTGTTAGAGACTTCATATCTCTCAACTCGGTATTTGCTTGAAATATTAACTTCAATTCTGGAACATCTCATATGGTCCATGATGTTCAAAACATCTTTGAAGTCCCGATTCTAAGCCATAAAGCATGGTGCACAAAACTATCAAGTAGTCATCATATTGAGCTAGCCAAACGTTCATAACGTCTGCATCTGCTCCTGCAATAGGTCTGTCACCTAGCGGTGCATTAAGGACATAATTATTCTGTGCAGCAATGAGGATAAACCTCAGATCACGGATCAAATCCGCATCATTGCTACTAACATTTTTCAACACAATTTTCTCTAGGAACATATCAAAATAAACATATGAAAGCAACAACGCGAGCTATTGATCTACAACATAATTTGCAAAATACTACCAGGACTAAGTTCATGATAAATTTAAGTTCAATTAATCATATTACTTAAGAACTCCCACTTAGACAGACATCTCTCTAGTCATCTAAGTGATCACGTGATCCAAATCAACTAAACCATAACCGATCATCACGTGAGATGGAGTAGTTTTCAATGGTGAACATCTTATGTTGATCATATCTACTATATGATTCACGCTCGACCTTTCGGTCTCCGTGTTCCGAGGCCATATCTGCATATGCTAGGCTCGTCAAGTATAACCTGAGTATTCCGCGTGTGCAAAACTGGCTTGCACCCGTTGTAGATGGACGTAGAGCTTATCACACCCGATCATCACGTGGTGTCTGGGCACGACGAACTTTGGCAACGGTGCATACTCAGGGAGAACACTTCTTGATAATTTAGTGAGAGATCATCTTATAATGCTACCGTCAATCAAAGCAAGATAAGATGCATAAAAGATAAACATCACATGCAAATCAATATAAGTGATATGATATGGTCATCATCATCTTGTGCTTCGTGATCTTCATCTCCGCAGCACCACCATGATCACCATCGTCACCGGCGCGACACCTTGATCTCCATCGTAGCATCGTTGTCGTCTCGCCAAATATTATGCTTCTACGACTATCGCTACCGCTTAGTGATAAAGTAAAGCATTACAGGGCGATTGCATTGCATACAATAAAGCGACAACCATATGGCTCCAGCCAGATTGCCGATAACCGGTTACAAAACATGATCATCTCATACAATAAAATATAGCATCACGTCTTGACCATATCACATCACAACATGCCCTGCAAAAACAAGTTAGACGTCCTCTACTTTGTTGTTGCAATTTTTACGTGGCTGCTACGGGCTTAAGCAAGAACCAGTCTCACCTCGCATCAAAACCACAACGATACTTCGTCAAATAGACTCGTTTTAACCTTCTCAAGGACCGGGCGTAGCCACACTCAGTTCAACTAAAGTGAGAGAGACAGGCACCCACCAATCACCTTTAAGCAACGAGTGCTCGTGGCGGTGAAACCAGTCTCGCGTAAGCGTCTGGCGTAATGTCGGTCCAGGCGCTTCATCTCACAATACCGCTGAACCAAAGTATGACATGCTGGTAGGTAGTATGACTTGTATCGCCCACAACTCACTTGTGTTCTACTCGTGCAAAACATCAAACCATAAAAACCTAGGCTCGGATGCCACTGTTGGGGAACGTAGTAATTTCAAAAATTTTCCTACGCACACGCAAGATCATGGTGATGTATAGCAACGAGAGGGAGAGTGTTGTCCACATACCCTTGTAGACCCGGCGAAGCGATCACAACGTAGAGGAAGTAGTCGACGTTCTCCTCGCGATCCGACCGATCCGGCGCCGTTACTCGGCGCCCGAGTTCTTGACACACGTGCAGCTCGATGACGTCCTCGTACTCGATCCAGCCGAGTGTCGAGGAGAGTTCCGTCGACCGACGGCGTGGTGACGATCTTGATGTTTCACCGCGCGGGCTTCGCCTAAGCTTCGCGACGGTATAACCGAGGTGGAATATGGTGGAGGGGGGCACCGCACACGGCTAAGGAACGATCTCACGATCAACTTGTGTGTTCCAAGGTGCCCCCCTGCCCCCGTATATAAAGGAGCAAGGGGAGGGGGCCGGCCAAGGGAGGCGCATGCAGGAGTCCTACTCCTCTGGGAGTAGGATTCCCCCCCCAATCCTAGTTGGACTAGGATTCCCGGAGGGGGAAAGAGAGAGAGGGGGGCCGGCCCCCTTCTCCTAGTCCTAGTAGGACTAGGGAAGGGGGGGGAGGCGCGCGCCCTCCTAGGGCTGCCCCTTCTCCTTTCCACTAAGGCCCCGAGGCCCATTTACCTCCCGGGGTTCCGTAACCTCCGGTACTCAGAAATTCCGTTTTACCGGAACCATTCCAACTCCAAACATAGGCTTCCAATATATCAATCTTTATGTCTCGACCATTCCGAGACTCCTCGTCATGTCCGTGATCACATCCGGGACTCTGAACTCCTTCGGTACATCAAAATACATAAACTCATAATAACTATCATCGAAACCTTAAGCGTGCGGACCCTACGGTTCGAGAACAATGTAGACATGACCTAGAACCATTCACGGTCAATAACCAACAGCGGGACCTGGATGCCCATATTGGTTCCTACATATTCTACGAAGATCTTTGTCGGTCAGACCGCATAACAACATACGTTGTTCCCTTTGTCATCGGTATGTTACTTGCCCGAGATTCGATCGTCGGTATCCAATACCTAGTTCAATCTTGTTACCGGCAAGTCTCTTTACTCGTTCCGTAATACATCATCTCATAACTAACTCATTAGTTGTAGTGCTTGCAAGGCTTCAGTGATGTGTATTACCGAGAGGGCCCAGAGATACCTCTCCGACAATCGGAGTGACAAAACCTAATCTCAAATCGCCAACCCAACATTTGCCTTTGGAGACACCTGTAGTACTCCTTTATAATCACCCGATTACGTTGTGACGTTTGGTAGCACCAAAGTGTTCCTCCGTAAACGGAGTTGCATAATCTCATAGTTATAGGAACATGTATAAGTCATGGATAAAAGCAGTAGCAACATACTAAGCGATCGTGTGCTAAGCTAATGGAATGGGTCATGTCAATCAGATCATTCAACTAATGATGTGACCTTGTTAATCAAATAACAACTCCTTGTTCATGGTTAGGAAACATAACCATCTTTGATTAACAAGCTAGTCTAGTAGAGGCATACTAGTGACACTCTGTTTGTCTATGTATTCACACATGTATTATGTTTCCGGTTAATACAATTCTAGCATGAATAATAAACATTTATCATGATATGAGGAAATATATAATAACTTTATTATTGCCTCTAGGGCATATTTCCTTCATGAAGTACCTGAAAAGGACAAAGGACATGTTTCTCGTTTATGGAGGAGACGAAGAGCTCGTCGTAAAGGGTTACGTCGACGCTAGCTTCGACTCAGATCTGGATGACTCCAAGTCACAAACCGGATACGTGTATATGTTGAATGGTGGAGCGATGGCTGGTGCAGCTGCAAGCAGAGCGTCGTGGCGGGATCTACGTGTGAAGCGGAGTACATGGCGGCCTCGGAGGCAACGCATGAAGCGATTTGGATGAAGGAGTTCATCACCGACCTAGGAGTCATACCCAATGCGTCGGGGCGATCAAACTCTTCGTGACAACACCGGAGCTATTGCCCTAGCCAAGGAGCCCAGGTTTCACAAGAAGACCAGGCACATCAAGCGTCGTTTCAACTCCATCCGCGAAAATGTTCAAGATGGAGACATAGAGATTTGCAAAGTACACACGGATCTGAATGTCGCAGATCCGTTGACTAAACCTCTCTCGCGTGCAAAACATGATCAACACCGAGACTCTATGGGTGTTCGATTCATCACAATGTAACTAGATTGGTGACTCTAGTGCAAGTGGGAGACTGTTGGAAATATGCCCTAGAGGCAATAATAAAAGGATTATTATATTTCAATGTTCATGATAATTGTCTTTTGTTCATGCTATAAATGTATTATCCGGAAATCGTAATACACGTGTGAACACTTAGACCCAATGAGTCCCTAGTGAGCCTCTAGTTGACTAGCTCGTTGTGATCAATAGATAGTCATGGTTTCCTGACTATGGACATTGGATGTCGTTGATAACGGGATCACATCATTAGGAGAATGATGTGATGGACAAGACCCAATCATAAGCATAGCATAAAAGATCGGATAGTTCGTTTGCTAGAAGCTTTGCCAATGTCAAGTGTCTATTCCTTCGACCATGAGATCGTGTAACTCCCGGTTACCGTAGGAGTGCCTTGGGTGTATCAAACGTCACAACGTAACTGGGTGACTATAAAGGTGCATTACAGGTATCTCCGAAAGTATCTGCGGGTTGACACGGATCGAGACTGGGATTTGTCACTCCGTATGACGGAGAGGTATCTCTGGGCCCACTCGGTAATGCATCATCATAATGAGCTCAATGTGACCAAGGTGTTGGCCACGGGATCATGCATTGCGGAACGAGTAAAGTGACTTGCCAGGTAACGAGACTGAACAAGGTATTGGGATACCGACGATCGGGTCTCGGGCAAGTAACGCATCGATTGACAAAGGAATTGCATACGTGGTTTGATCGAATCCTCGACATCGTGGTTCAACCGATGATATCATCGAGGAGCATGTAGGGAGCCAACATGGATATCCGCACCCGCTGTTGGTTATTGCCCGAGAGTCGTCTCGGTCATGTCTGCGTGTCTCCCGAACCCGTAGGGTCTACACACTTAAGGTTCGGTGACGCTAGGGTTTGTAGGAAGTCAAGTATGTGACCACCGAATGTTGTTCGAGTCCGGATGAGATCCCGGACGTCACGAGGAGTTCGGAAGGGTCCGGAGGTAAAGAATAATATATAGGAAGTGGTGTTTCGCCATCGGGAAAGTTTGGGGTTTCGGTAAAATCACGGACCACCGGAAGGGTCCCGAGGTCCACCGGTGGGGCCACCTATCCGGAGGGCCCCATGGGCCGAGGGGAAGGAACCAGCCCACAGGGGCTGGTGCGCCCCAGGCCCACCTCGCGCCTAGGGTTGAAACCCTAGGGGTGGGCGCCCACCGGCAGGGGCACTCCACCCCTTGGCCGCCCCCCTTGGAGATTGGATCTCGGGGGCCGCCACCTGGGGCCTATATAAAGGGGGAGGGAGGGGGCTGCTACACACACTCCCAAGGCGCAGCCCTCCCTCCCAACACATCTCCTCCTCCGTAGAGCTCAGTGAAGCCTGCCGAGATCTTGCTTCTCCACCATCATCACGCCGTCGTCTTTGCCGGTGGAGCTGTCTTCCTCAACCTCTCCTTCCCCCTTGCTGGATCAAGAAGGAGGAGACGTCGATCGTCCCGTACGTGTGTTGAACGCGGAGGTGCTGTCCGTTCAGCACTTGGCATCGGTGATCTGAATCACGTTCGAGTACGACTCCATCATCACCTTGCAAGCTTCCGCACGCGATCTACAAGTGGTATGTAGATGTCATCTCTCTCCCGTTACTCGTTGCTTAGATGAACTCATAGATGGATCTTGGTGAAGCCGTAGGAAAAATTTTAATTTTCTGCAACGTTCCCCAACATTCACTACTAGGGAAAACCCTAGCAGTAGCGCGTGTTTTGTGCCTACTAGTAGCGCGGGTAGCCGCGCTACTAATAAGGCGCTACAGCTAATGCTTAGCAGTAACGCGTGCCATCACGCGCTACTGCTATTACAAATAGCTGCAGCGCTTGTTTATTACAGCGCTCTCGCTAAGTTATCTACTTGCAGCGTGTTTCCCACCCATCGCTACTAGTATTTTTTATATTTTTTTATTTTTAGTGTATTTATGCGCCATCATACAAATATTGGTACAATACCAGCTGTTATGAGGTTTACATCATTATGTCCATAACAGTGTATTAAATGAAGGTGGATTAGGTTCAAGTGAAGGCAATATGTGGTGCATGTCAAAAGTATACTACTAATCCAAACTTGATCTACTTTGGATTAGTAGTACTTTCGATGTGCACCACATGTTGCCTCCACTTGAATCTAATCCGCCAGCATAAGATATTTAATCATCATCATGGTCATTACCATCAACATTATTTATTTAATCACCACTAACACTAGCTAATAATAAACATCATAGTCATTACCATGAACACTAGCTATTTTATCATCATAGTAATAGTGTAGCACATCATCATCCTGAAACTCATTTCTAGCCAGCTACTCACTCCTGCTACTCACTCCTGCTGCTCTCTCTTAGGTAAAAGAACATAAAACATGTATAGCTCTCCTCCTTGATCAAGTTGAAGCATGCAGATGAACGTGTCTCCTAATCGTGGAAGGCGTCTCTGGTTGCTGCTCCCTAGTACTTCTCTGCGCTCCCCCAACACATATTTGGTCCAGTCTTGCACTATTAAGCATCCGTCGCTAATCTTGAATGCACTAAAGTAAGCTGTAGGATATCTTGTCCGTAAGTTGATAATACTCATGACACCTTTAGTCTCGATCCCATAAGGCACAACATTCATCGGGGTCCTGTTTGAAGAACATCGTATGGTAACATACTTAGCAATGAAGTTTAGCTTCAAAAATAATGTATGGAAAAGATGCAATGAGGATAAAAAGTAAAAATCTTACCATCCTTCCTAAATGGATGTGACCGTAGTTCATTACGAACACTATGGGTCACACATTTTCAGTACTAAGATTTCTAAATGCACGTAGAAAATTTGTCTTGACAGTATCAAGATCCTCAAGCCATGAAACATAATGACCGAGCTCCTCGCAGTTGAGTTCAGCCCGGTGACGATATCTGGTCCTGTCTACCAAGCGCTGGACATGTTTGCTTGCGGAAATAAGCTGACAATACAAATTAGTTGTCAATTATTTTGAATAAACAATATCAAAGACATAAATATGGTTGAGAAACTTACATAATGGTATAACTGGAGGCATTTGCACGTTGACCCAGATGTCATTATTACCTTCAATATCATCTTCCGGATGAATATCAAAGGTGATAACCATATCAGGCTCAAATGCATAAGTCTTGCATAGTGCTCGCCATGTTTTGCATCCAAAATAGGTGTAGTCGTCTGAATTGTATAACTTCGCATGGAAAATATAACCATGCTCGGTCTTCAAGTAAACTTTCTTTTCCTCCATACTATGACTGAAACCTATCTTATCCAATACAAAAACTCTTGCATGGCAGGGGATACGCTAGTAGAATAGTAAAAAAAATATAAGTTGAAGCAAATGAAAGCAGATGTCATGCTTAATTACGAAAAAATACTTGTCGTTGTGACTTCATCAGATCCACTTCGAAGTTCTCGTCCAGCTTGATGCTGAAGCGCCTATCATCATCTAGGAAGATTCCGTCGCACAGGCCACGCTCGTCTTCGCAGTATTTGCAAATACCGAAATCCTTTTCGTCGTCAGACATTTCCTATGTTCATAGTTAAAACATTAATTGAAAATCGATCAAGACAACTACCAAGATACTGAACACACAAATCCGGGGCACTCGATATTTCCTACATATATATTCTAGCACAAGTCATGCCAAAATTCACGGAAAAATCCGGCATGACCTTTGCTAAAATAGGACATATCGAGCGCCTGAAATTTGCCGAAACGGAAATGAATCAACACTCCGGCAAAACATAGGCCACTCGGAGGTGTAACCTGCAAACATGACCGGCCACTTGGATATTGAGCAACACAAGATATACATTTCAAAATATCTTATAGGACTCAAATTAGCATGCATTCAATAAGCAAAAGTAGATCATCTCATGCATTTCAAAATATTGTCACTAATACATCACGAATAGTGTCATACATATAACATCACTAATACAACTAAAACTCTAGCACACTACGGGTATCGGCGCGGGCGGTGGACACCCACAGAGAAGGCACCATCACGGGATCATAGCTCCAGTGAGATCCCCAGAGAACCTGCCAGGTATTGGAGATCGGCCTGTGCTCCAACGCAAACAAGTAGCGACGGACGTGCGCGTCCTCCTCACTGACACGGTGACGCACCACCTCCACGGAGTCCTCGAGCCTCTGGATCGTCACTGGCCCACGCGACCGCCACCAAACAAGGTTCGGGTCAACGACAGGCTGGCTCCTCACCAACCTGCGCCCCCCGGTAGGTAGCGCCTCCCAGTACCACCCCGGCGGAGCCCAGTCCCGAACATGGCCGATCTGGTCAAGCAGGTGTCGTCCTCCGCCGACTCGAGGACGAGGATGCGAGATAGGCATCGTCCACGTCGAGGCGGGAAAAATTGCTTTTAACTAAAAAATAGAAACAAGTTCTTACTAACTAGTTCTATTAATTCAACTAGTTCTTACTAAAAATAATACTATAAATAAAAATATTCTAGTACCTAATTAGTACTAATTCTTACTAACTAATTAGTACCTAGGAACTACTGCCCTAATTACCATCTAAGTAATTAACTAACTAGCACTAAAAATAGCCTAGGGTTCATACTAACTAGCACTAAATACCTAGGGTTCATACTAAGCAGAGAAGAGGGATCAGAAGGGGAGAGAGGGATCGGAAGGGAAGAGTGCTTACAGAGGGCGGGGAGAGAGATGGGGTCGGGGGAGACGGCGGCACCGAGGCGCGGCGAGGCGGCCGGGTAGGGGAGACGGCGGCAGGCGGCTGGGGTCGGGGGAGACGGCGGCGAGGTGGGGTCGGGGGAGACGGCGGCGAGGCGGGGTCGGGGAGACGGCGGCGAGGCGGGGTCGGGGGAGACGGCGGTGGCGAGGCGGGGTCGGGAATTGGGGGAGGAAGCAGAGGAGAGGGAATCAGGCCGGGCGGGGGGTAAGGTGAAGTAGCTTTAACTGTAGCGTGGGAAGCAAAAACGCGCTGCTGCTAAATACCATAGTAGTAGCGCTGTCCGCAGAAGGGCGCTACTACTATACCTACCACGCCGGGAACGGTGTGGCAATTGTAGTAGTAGCGCTTTCTGCGAGGACAGCGCTACTGCTAATCTGGTAACTGTAGCGCGGTTCTGCCGAACGCGCTACTGCAAAGTAGCAGTAGCGCCTCATTTTGACAAGCGCTACTGGTAACATTCTGTGTATAAGGTTTTCCCTAGTAGTGTTTCCGCACTACGCCACGCTTGACCATTAGTCGGATTCGATTCGGAGTGACTCGCCAACACGTGACTTTACGAGCTTGACGAATGGAAAGTGTGCTGCTCGAATCGATGGCCGAGGTTTGCTGAGCAGATTGAGAGAGACACACACTAGCTAGTGATCAATCGACATGGTACGCGCGTACAGTGATCGAGAAGCTAACCGGCCATGCACGGGTTGGTGCAAGGGATCGACGGTTTGGGTCGCGCCGTCGCCAGCTAGCTGACCGGAGAAAGCTTAGCTAAAGATCAGATGCAAAGCAACCATATTCTCCGGCGCCCCTTTCTAACTGTTGTTTCGGGCTCGTTATTTAAACTTGGAATATAAGACACACTCGCAAGTTCAACAGCCCTAGAACTTTTGGACCAGCTTAAAGGAGACCAAGCAGTTTTTCTTCCGTTTTGGAACAGTCACCTGACGGCTCTTGCATCAAGGGCATCTCTAGAAGATACCTCGTTCTAAGAATCCGAAACCTCTTCATTATTTTGTTTCTTTATACAAGTTTTGCAGTGATTATACTTATTCATCTAGTAGATTTCCTACAAATTTAATCTCTCAAAAATGTATTTTTCCAATTCTTCCAAACATTTGCTCAAACAACTAAAATAAATTCATGACATTTCAAAACAAACGTAGACAATTCAAATGCACCACATCATAAATCAACCACGAGCATAAATAAAGTTAATCAGATCCATCAAACTTCTAAAACATAATGTAATTTATGGCAAAAGGTACCAACACCAATATATGGTGGACCAAAAGCCATCACAGTGCACATGGCCTCATGCACTCGCGCCATCACCGTAGGCACCACCATCATATCCGGCGCATCATCATTCAGTTGTTCATTCACTACAAAAGCAAAGAAAGAACATAGCAATCAATATCACATCATTCATGAATCTCTTGAGCAATTGCAAAACAAAACGCAAAAAAGGAACTTTTATTACCTTGCGGGCATATCCGCGAGCACATTAATCTCACTCCTTGTCTCATCTGAATTTAGGTCGTCATTTGCCGCCAAAGGCGGAGGGGTGGTGGCGCGGCTGCAGGAGGCCGCGGGGTAGTCGTGGCCATCGCTCGCGCCCGAGCAGGAGGGGGTGGCACCGGGGCGACCACATCCTTCTTCATTGTAGCTGCCATGTGGTCCGCCCCCTTGGGCGACAGCCAACGGTCCCGTTTGCCAGTCGACGCTGACAAGGTTTGTAGGGTGGAGGTGACCGAGTGAGTGGTGACCACCGTCGAGACTCTCGCTAAGGTTCATGCATTAGCGCCGCATTTTTTTTTACGTGAAGCACCGAATCCGCGACCTATGTTGGGTTTTCAGCGGTGCCGAGGGTGGCAAGAGGTTCGGAGGGGTTAGGGCTTTCCATTCCATCGATCATCGAGCCATGGACGGCCAACAGGGGTATGGGCGCGAATGTTGCGGATGAGCGGGAAGCAACACGACTTAGCCGTATTTGTCGTGAGAATGACCCTGACTGGACTATTTTTTTAGGAATAACTATTTGTTTATTGCAAATAGCACGTACATGCAAAATTCACCAAAAAGACCCGGGAACACAGGTGGCCCCGTACAATTGCACAAAAGACCTCCAAAGAAACAAAGCAAAAACTCAGTTCTAAGAGACCCTTACATCCATCGTCATCTTCGCTTGTTGCCGACCAGCGTCGTCGCTGAAGCACCACTGGAGATAGGAAAAATGAGCAACCCGACAAACCAGATCCGCCGAAGCACCATAGCTAAAGCAGCGATTGAGCAGCCCGTCGCAGAATGATAAGGCCAAACCTTTGTAGCACATCGGCCAGGGAGCAAGTGGGGGAAAGTTTTAGGGAAAAAGTCATATTTAAGGAAGTACATTTTATGGGGGATCTGATGCTTAATCTCCTAATCAATTTTATTGCCTCTTAAGTATAACTTTTATGGGATCCGCTAAAGAGAGCCCTTGAGAATTTACAGCTGGGCGCCCCAAACCCGACTCGTACACCCAGACGGGCTGCCCGGTCACTGAACGGTCACGAAATTTTGACCTAGACGGGCCCCTCAAACGAGTCTCAAACACCCGGGCTAGCCGGCACCCCTCAAACCCAGCCCAAAAATGGGGCAGATATGGGCACGCCCGGGTGCGTCCGCCACATCGGACCGGACAGCCCGACTCCACCATAAATTGCACCAAATCCACCAAATTGACCTACCGGATTCATTCGCTCTCTCCTCTCTTCTTCCTCCTCCTCGACGTCTGCCTCGCCGCTCTGCAGCCGTTCCTAGCCTCTGCACTGGCACCTCCGATAGGGCAATCTTCTCTCCTGTCCTCGCCGGCCCAGACGCCATCGCGGTACGTCCGCCAACTCTTTGGCTCCGCCTTGTGCTCTATTTGTTCGGTGCATTGTCAGACCAGATTTCTTGTGATTTTTTTAGGGAAAAGGACGAATTCTGATGCTTCGTTCGATGAGGAGTATAGACCGACAGAGCTTGATCAAATAATTCAAGAAGAGGGCTTCGATTCCTTCGACTTGGACGAAGAAGTGGACATGATCATGCTCATTAGCATGCAAGAGGGAATGGACCGGCAGGAGGAGCATATTCTCAAGTTCAAGGGCTCAATCAAAGGGAGAAGAGTGATCAATCGGACTACGGAATTGATGGGTACACGATTGTGACATGTTTGTCAATTCTCCATATTATGTATCATAAACATGTCACAATTGCGTAAGTCATGTGCGCTGCACCACAAGATGTGACCTAATCGGGCCATGGCTTGCAGCATGTAACACTTAATACTCCAACTCTTCAAATTGGTCTAGTTAATAGAATGGTCACATGAATTCCATTGAATTTATATCAGGATAAAAAAATCTCAGTCAACTCGTCGTACCTTGCACTATCCATTGTGATGTAGTGGTCAACAATTAAGTACTATGAGACACTCCTCAAAGGGTTGATCTTAACAAGGTACAACCTCTGAAGCATAACAAACATGGAAGCAAGCAATATTGCTTTTGTTCTTGTGACAAGACTATTGCACATCCATCCTTCGCATGCATGTTCGTTCGCGCTAATTGTGTTATAATTTATTAGCATGTAAGTTTATATCCATTGTCTAGTCTTTCAAAATTTGTTTGGCAACTAATTGCAGGGATACAAGTTAATCTCATAGCTGTTATCCTACTGTAAATGGCTATGTTGGTTGATGTAGTTTTGTAGGAATGATGTTATTTTGAGAAAAATTAGATCTTTTTCTGGCAACATATATGACGGTAATCGGAGCACAATAAGTCCTTACCAGGGCGTATACCAAGGTAGAGTGGGTGGTCAAAGTGGTTTTTACCCAACATGGATGGTATGTAGTCGGTCCTCCAGTTTGTCCTTAGGCTATTTCTGTTTGTCAAACATTGTCTTAAACTGCTAATTTGTATTTTGAAATCGAGGCACGAGCTTTGTCTTTTCTATTAGTTAATAAGAACATAGTTATCCGATTAGTTAAAAGAACACTTATTGAGAACTGGAAAACAAACACACCCACAACATTACTCATGGCATTGCCAATCTAAATGGTCATATTGTGATTGCGGCTCCTCAACCCTCTCGTAGCTAGTCCAACCTAGCGAGCAGCGAGGCGACGATGCTGCTTAACCCCACATGTTACTACTTCCTTGATGATTTCATCATGGTGCCATTCCGCCTTAAACTGCACTCAAGCGGCCCCATACATCTCCTGCCACGCTCTGTCCCCTTCCATAATCATTTTCTGTCAAAATTGGTTCAACTTAATTGAATGATGAATTTCTGATCCAAATAAAAATAACATCAGATTCCATTTGTAACCAAATTAGGAAACCAACGTTGTGAGAGGATTTGGTATCATCCATTGGTATCGATAACAAAGAACCATAGCCGTTGTGCAGGTTCAATTAAGAAAGGGAGAAATTCAGCTATGCATCTTCAATCACGTGAGAACCTCTTAGTCAAGCATGTTTGACTTAGAGTCTTATTGGGCACGAAGTGTGCTGAAAAATATTTGTGTTTTCATGCGTAACTATTGCCAATTTGTAAGTAGTCGGGGGTGCTACACCATTGCACGGTAACCGCCAAAAAATGTGTCTACGAATTTTGCAACGTAAGTCTAGCTAGCAGCAACGAATTTCAATCAGTAGATTCCTAATTTTATTCGCCCTCTTCTTCCAGTATTCTACAATATGATCAAACAGACTTTTTCTTTGCCATTGACTTCATCAGCTCATCCTTTTTAAGTTTATAAATGTGGAGCTAACATGGGGGTGTACTAATGAGCCATGGCTCATTTCTGTTTGTCAAACATCGATATATAGAGCTACCATGGGGGTGTACCAATGAGCCATGATTTATAGCCCTTGTAGCACAAACACAGCGATTGCAATGTAAAGATTCGTCGATATTTATGATCTATGTGCAAATTGGTACCGCCTTGGTCTCTAAAAGGTGCCCCTCCTTCTTTTGTCTCTTCACATATGTCTTCACAGAGATAGGGCCCAAATATACCACTTTGAGTGTAACATGGAGCTGGTCATCATCTTGATTGGTTATATAAACTTCAAATTCTTGTATGAGATCTTAAAATTAAATACCATAACAAGATTTCCTCTCGTTCTCAGTACATAGGAGTATGAGGCATGAGGAACTTTGTTAAATTAAAGTTCAAGCTCAGAAGTGCAAAATTCTACCATGATTTATTTTCAATTGGTACGAAAGCTATCAAAAGAACCTTGAGCTCAATGGCCCAACAATTTTCCTCGTCCATTACTAATATATTTTGTGTGGTGCCTATCTCTTCACCCATGCATGTATGTATGGTTTAATAAAATTATCCACAAGAAAAAATGTAGTTCTCTTGCTTCTAAATAGGGCTTGAAATGCGTAGATTTTAGCATGAAGTTAGGGTGTGTTAGGTGAACATGACCTTGGATACTACGGTCAATGTTTTTCATGACACTTTTTTTCACTCTCCCGGTTTTTAGCTTTATATTTTCAGCCATAAGTTAGGCAATGTATCAGGTGAAAACTCAAATTCGATAAAAATCTGAAAACTTTGAGCCTAACAACCAGATGATGGGTGGGAAGTCTTGATGCGAGGTGGGATGCCCTCTAGCCACTGAGCATTCGTTTGCAGAAAGCCTCCTATCTTCTCCCCGTACTGTAGAGAATAACTAGGACTCCTACCTCGAGCTTGGGTTGCAGACAAGGTAGATCCAATCTCTTGAGGAAAATAACATCCCAACCCTAGCCCGCGACCAGTGAGCGGCGAGACGACGACGCTGACCCTCCACTGCGTTAATCACACTACATGACACTCTCAGTAATTCTTCATATGCATTGTCATATCGTCACTGCGGCTCCCTGACCCTCTCATAGCTAGCCCAGTGTGGCGACGATCGAGACGATGGCGCCAGTCAACCCCACGTGTCGCTACTTCCTCAATGGTTTCAACATGGGGTCATCCCACCTTAGACTACATTCAAGCGACCATGCACATCTCCTCCCTCACGTGCCCTTCCATAATCATTCTTTGTCAAAATTGGTTCAACTTGATTGCAAGGATGAATCACTAAATCCAAACTGGAAATAACATGAATTTCCATTTGTAACCAAATTAAGGAACCAACGTTATCAGAGGATTTGGCATCAGCCATGGGTAGCGAGAACCAAAAATCGTAACCATTGTGAAGGACCAATTAAAAAAGGGACAAATTTAGCTAGTACTAATAAGATGCATCTTCTTTTCTGGAAGCAATCACGTGAGAACTCTTAGTTAAGCATGTTTGATTTAGAGTATTATTGGGCACCAAGTGTGCTGAAGAAGATTTGTGTTGTCGTACATAACTACTGCCAATTTGTAAGCAGTTGGGTTGTTACACCGCACGGTCACCGCCAAAAACTGTGTCTACGAATTTTGCAACACAAGTAGCTAACAACAACGAATTTCAATCACCGGATTCCTGATTCTAATCGCTCTCTTATTCCAGTATTTAACCGTATGATCAAACACTATTTTGTTTGCCAACGTTTTTATCTGCTAACTCTTTTTTACAATTATAAATGTGGAATATTGTTTTGGTTGATCTATGGAGCTAACATGTGGGTGTACCAATGTGCATTGATTTATAGCCCTTGCAGCAGAAACATGGCAATTGCAATATAAAGATCTGTCAATATTTATGATCTATGTGGAAACTGGCACCTTCTTGGTCTTTAAAAGGTGCCCGTCCTTCTCCGATGTCTTTTCACAGATGTCTTCACATAGATAGGGTCGAAATATACCACTCTGTGTGTAACATGGAGCTGACCATCATCTAGATTGGTTATATATAATCTTCTAAATTCTTGTAGAGATCTTACAATAAAATACCCAGGACACGGTTTCTTCTCGTTCTCAGTACATAGGAGTAGGAGGCATGAGGAAGTTTGTAAAATCGAGGCCATGACTCAGAACTGCGATATTCTGCCATGATTGATTTTCAATCGGTGCGTAAGCTACTTAAAGAACCTTGGGCGCAACGTTCATGCACAATGTCTCAACATTTCTCTTGGTCCGACTACTCTCCTCCATTGCTTGCATCATATATTTTGTGTGGTGCCAATCTTTTCATCAGTATGGATCAATGGAATTGAGCACAAGAAAAAGTATAGCTCCCTTGTTTCTAAACGGCGCGACTTGTGTAGGATCTGGTTTTAGGTAAGATCAACTTCTTTGAAGATATGAAACGTGTTCAAAAATTCTGAAAATAATTGAAGACACACACCAATGTTTAACGAACAACCTGAAAAAGTTTCAGCTACTAATCTGACATTCACTTGTAGAAACAAAAAAGACAAAATCGGATGTGAATAGTCTCAAATACTATTCACCCAAAGCTGGCACTATTCGCAGTTGAATTTGTCATTTTTTGTATCTCCAATTTTAAATCGAGTTTTGAGCTGATTTTTTTGGAGTTGTAGACATACATCGTAGGTATCTTGTGAAATAATTTCAGATATTTTTGGATTGTCTAAATATGAGTTTTTTTGGTTGACCCTCCGATCTCATCTAAACGGCAGGCTCTATTCTAGTCTCTTTCCCCTTCTAAACAGGGCAAATGGACTAGCCTAACTTATCCGTGCCGCGTGATGGATTGGTTGTTGCGTGAATGGTTGGTTTCACATCTATCGGACGGCTACTTTATCAGTGTTGACCTGGTCTCGCGCGTGGAGCTGAAAGGAGTGGCACGTGACCGGGTCAGCTCCACCTTCCTTTTGTCGCGGTGCGGAGACGGGCAGGTCGAGATCCACACCAGCAAGGTCATGTTAGAGCATCTCTAGCAGATCCGGTATCCCGCCAACCCATAAAATGCATTTACAGTTCCTGAAAAAACGGTTTTCCAGGCCAGCGCGAACGACCGCAGAGGCAGATCCCGCAAAGCCGACCCGTAAAAGAGCATCTTCCGCGAATATCCTCTTTTATGGGTCGGCTTTGCAGGGTCTGGTCTGGCGCCATTCCCCCGGCCCGCAAAACCTAAATTGGCGCCAAAATTTGACACAACATAATGCATTTCTTTGCTTTTTCAATAACAGTGGATACATAGGACATCACCAAATATTTGCTAGAATAGTAAGACCAAAGAACACAAGAGCCACAAGTATGCATTTTAAAAGATTTTCAACTTCCATAACCGCTTCCACTAGTTGGACCAATATCTTCTTCATGTATTCATTGTTGATCTGTGGATTCTTGATTTTGCATTCTTCATTCTTCATCTTTGATTCAAAAGTAGTAGACGTTGTTTACCCTCTAGTTGGACATGCAGCCGCATCATTGCCTTTGATTTTACTAAGGAGCGCACGAACGTCTATTGAGTTTCTTTCTATCAATAAATCAATGTACTCGCCTTCCCAAAACCAAAATGAGCATCCATCTTCCTACACACATGATGATGTTCGAAATGAGCTAACGCAATTGAACCAAAGAATGAGTTGTCGAAATGAGCCGAATGAAAACAGCACGCACCCCGTCGTTTTCGCATTTGAAGAACACCCATCTAGGGTGCTTCGGCGTGCCCAAAGTTAGCCGCAGCACTGTCCACGTGCAGTCGTCGTACTGTATGAGCGGCATCGGCGAGCGAGAGAGCCTCTGTGCGAGCGCCGAGCCCGGCGGACGACCGGCCGAATCCATGCTCGCAAACCGTCCGCGGCGGCGAGAGGACGAACCCGTACCTGCATGCGACATTGCCGGGGCTGCGCGAGATGTTCCCCAACCATTCCATCGCTTGGCGTAGCCACCGGCGGCAGGAAAAGCCAAATCCGGCTACCCGCGATGAAGGGCCGCAGATCCACAACTTCCCGGCCCGCAGACGCGGGAGGGGGGGCGGAGGGCAATCTCGTGCGTGTGGCGGCCTTTCGGCGTGCTCCCGCCGGCTACTTTCGCCAGAATCTTGGGCGGCGGCCCGATGGCGGGGCAAGGGGGAGAGGGGAGGTGGTTGGTGGGGAAAGCGTGGGCTGAAATGTCCTCCTCACCAACCGCTCCCGCTATATGCAGGGCACAGACGGGCCGGGAGGGGGGAGGGGGAATCCGCGTATTCGCGGGTTGGGGTCAAGTTTTTGCCGCGCCCCTCAAAAAAATTTGTGGGCTGGCCGCGTTTGCGGGGTCTGTTCGGGCAGGATTTTTCGCGCCGCGCCGCATTTTGACGGTTATTTTACAGGTCGAGGCTTTTTGCGGGGTCTGCTTGAGTTGCTCTTAAATTTCTCATCTCCACGACCCGGGCCGTGAAGCCGGTGGCGCTCATGCCACACGGCGCTGCCCTGCGGTGCGCTCGGGGACCGGCGGCCCCGACCCACACGGCAAGACACTTTGGCAGCACCGTGCAAATCAAAAAAAACTACTACTGTACTATCGAGTGACGCGGGAATTTTCATTTTCTTTTCTTTCTTTTTTCTGAGGGGTGAGCCATGCGGGGTCTATATCTCGGCTGATGCAAAACCAAGCAAAACCAGATGGCCTGTTGAGCCGGCCATCTGGCGATCGCCTGCTGCGAGGCGGTACTTTGTGTCTTTCTTGTGCTTCTTTTCTCTTTAATTCACATCTACTTTTGGTAATACACGTTGTACATTGTCGATACATTTAGATAATTTTTTGGCAACATTCAGTATTTTTTTAAATACATGTTTTGAACTTATTTGAATGCATGATAAATATTTTCCAAAAACACGTTCAACATTTTCTTTAATGATACGAGACATCTTTTTTTGTGTGTGTGAGATACAAAACTGGTTTTCTATCTACTTAATTTTCCTAAAAAATATATAAATATTTTATTGAAATCTCACAAACATATTTTTGAAACACATAAACATAGCTGAACTTTAACCAGCGGGACGTCGATGCCGCTTAACCCCACATGTCACTACTTCCAAGATGATTTCATCACGGTGCCTCCCGCCTTAAACCGCACTCAAGCGGCCCGGTGCAGCTCCTGTCACGCTCTGTCCCCATCCATAATCATTTTCTGTCAAAATTGGTTCAACCTGATTGAATGATGAATTTCTGATCCAAATTGAAAATAACATCAGATTCCATTTGTAACCAAATTAAGGAACGTTGTAACCAAATTAATGTAAAGATCCACAGGTATTTATGATCTATGTCCAAGTTGGTACCGTCTTGGTCTTTAAAAGGTGCCCCTCCTTCTCCGATGTCTTTTCACATATGTCTTCACAAAGATATGGCTAAAATATACCACTCTGTATGTAACGTAGAACATATCATAATCTAGATTGGTTATATAATCTTCAAAATTCTTGTATGAGATCGTAAAATTAAATACTCAGGACACGATATCTTCTCGTTCTCAGTACATAGGAGTAGGATGCATGAGGAACTTTGGAAAATCGAGTTCATCGCTAGAAGTGCATAATTCTGCCTTGACGGATTTCCAAATGGTACGTAAGCTACCAAAAGATCCTTGACCTCAGTATCCCTGCACAGTGGCTCAATCTTTTTCTTGGTCCGACTACTTGTGCCTTTAGGGCCAAGGAGCGCCGTCTGTCGTGGTACTAAGACTGACAGTAGAATAGGAGGTAGGTATGGAGAGGCAAGATCCTAGCTATGGAGTAGTTGTATACGCAAGAGATTTACGAGTTCAGACCCTTCTCGGAGGAAGTAACAGCCCTACGCCTCGGAGCCCGGAGGCGGTCGACTGGATTATATGCATATGAGTTACAGAGGTGCGAACCCTTTACACTGAGGAGGGGGGTGGCTTATATAGTGTCCGCCAGACCCCTCCGGCCCTCAGTTATGCGGGGTTTAAAGTACATTAAGGCCAGGCGTTACATAAAGTGTCATCATGACCATAAAGACTACTTAATTACAGACCGTTTGTGTATAGAGTGACTCTTGAACTCCCGGCGGTCGAGTGAGGCTTCATGGTCGAGTGTCTTCGAGTCCGTCGAGTCGAATCCCTCCAGGTCGACTGGAAGGCAGTTTCTTCTAGAGATGTCCTTGGGGAGGGTACCTTGAACAGGTTCATGACCCTATCCTAGGTACATGACTTCATCATTAGCCCCCGAATGGATCGAGGTTTGGGTGAGGAAGGAGTTGAGCATTTTTCCGACCTGTTTTTCGTGCTGCGAGTGTGTCTTACTCTGGATCAATGACCTTTTAGTGATGGTGTCAACTTCTCTTTCAGTCGCCTTGATCCATTCTTTACATCTGTCGAGTGAACTTTATGAACTTGGAGATTTCCGAGCGACGGATCGGAGGAAATCTGCCGTCTGACAAGTTGCTCTGCTGTTGGCAGATTTAGCGGGATCCGAATTTTGGGAAGCGCGCGAAGCGGAGAGGGCCGTGGTACTCGGATGGGATAAGGCAAAGACGCCTCGATCTCCGCGCCGCCTTTTTCGCCACGTATCGCGCGCGCGACTGTTGCGGGATTTGACAGGATTGCCCGGGCCTACCAGTCATCCACTCGGAAGCGACTTCATATAAGGCGCCGGGCGGGGGTTTTTCAACAGTGCACCCTCATTTTCTCCCCCCCCGTCCTCAGATTCATCTGCTGCGCTCGCCACCTGCTCAGCGCTGCTGCTTTGTGCCTGCTTCGCCGGCGACAATGGTGAAGGAGAAGACGGCGGCTTTGGAGCGGGCGGAGAAGGCGACGACGAAGGCGAAGGGGAGAGAAACCAGTCGGGGCGGATCCTCGTCGCGGTCCAGCCTACCGCAAGGTTGGATCCAGGGAGATTGGATCCGCTCGACCATCACCCAGAAGGACCTCGACGACCTTGCCAACGAAGGACTGATCCCCCACAGGTCAGCAAGGCTTCCGGGGACGGAGTGGCAGCCACAGCCTTAGGAGGGTGAGTGTGTCCTCTTAGCCACCCATGTTGATCACGGGTTTTCTCTGCCGCCGAATCTTTTCTTTCGGGGGTTTCTGAACTTCTTCGGGGCACAACTCCATCACTTCACACCCAACTCCATCACTTCACACCCAACTCCATTGCCTATCTCGCCGCTTTCGTGTCTTTGTGCGAAAACTTCTTGGGTTGTCGGCCGCACTGGGGCCTCTTCAAACACATATTCACTTATCGCTCTCAGACGGTGAAAAAAGCTAGTCCGAATGACGAGAGAACCCAAGTAATCTAGATGTGTGGGGGTCTTGGGGTCCAGATGAGGAGTAAAAGTGCTTTTCCAGCCATGATCCTTCCCGAGTCAGTTAGAGGGTGGCAGTCGACCTAGTTCTACTGCCAAGACCAGTCGACGCCAGGGCACTCGACTGGACTCCCTCCTTTCTCCATGGGTCGAGTGAACAAGCCGTCCTCTCTGAAGGTGCTTCCGGAGGAGAAGGCTCAGGTTAAAATGTTGATGGTGTTGGAAATATGCCCTAGAGGCAATAATAAAAGGATTATTATATTTCAATGTTCATGATAATTGTCTTTTGTTCATGCTATAAATGTATTATCCGGAAATCGTAATACACGTGTGAACACTTAGACCCAATGAGTCCCTAGTGAGCCTCTAGTTGACTAGCTCGTTGTGATCAATAGATAGTCATGGTTTCCTGACTATGGACATTGGATGTCGTTGATAACGGGATCACATCATTAGGAGAATGATGTGATGGACAAGACCCAATCATAAGCATAGCATAAAAGATCGGATAGTTCGTTTGCTAGAAGCTTTGCCTATGTCAAGTGTCTATTCCTTCGACCATGAGATCGTGTAACTCCCGGTTACCGTAGGAGTGCCTTGGGTGTATCAAACGTCACAACGTAACTGGGTGACTATAAAGGTGCATTACAGGTATCTCCGAAAGTATCTGTTGGGTTGACACGGATCGAGATCGGATTTGTCACTCCGTATGACGGAGAGGTATCTCTGGGCCCACTCGGTAATGCATCATCATAATGAGCTCAATGTGACCAAGGTGTTGTACGGGATCATGCATTGCGGAACGAGTAAAGTGACTTGCCGTAACGAGACTGAACAAGGTATTGGGATACCGACGATCGGGTCTCGGGCAAGTAACGCATCGATTGACAAAGGAATTGTATACTGTGGTTTGATCGAATCCTTGACATCGTGGTTCAACCGATGATATCATCGAGGAGCATGTAGGAGCCAACATGGATATCCGACCCGCTGTTGGTTATTGCCCGAGAGTCGTCTCGGTCATGTCTGCGTGTCTCCCGAACCCGTAGGGTCTACACACTTAAGGTTCGGTGGCGCTAGGGTTAGTAGGAAGTCAAGTATGTGACCACCGAATGATGTTCGAGTCCGGATGAGATCCCTGACGTCACGAGGAGTTCGGAAGGGTCCGGAGGTAAAGAATAATATATAGGAAGTGGTGTTTCGCCATCGGGAAAGTTTCGGGTTTCGGTAAAATCTGGGACCACCGGAAGGGTCCCGGGGTCCACCGGTGGGGCCACCTATCCGGAGGGCCCCATGGGCCGAGGGGAAGGAACCAGCCCACAGGGGCTGGTGCGCCCCTAGGCCCACCCCGCGCCTAGGGTTGAAACCCTAGGGGTGGGGCGCCCACCGGCTTGGGGGCACTCCACCCCTTGGCCGCCCCCCTTGGAGATTGGATCTCGGGGCCGCCACCTGGGGCCTATATAAAGGGGGAGGAGGGGCTGCTACACACAACTCCCAAGGCGCAGCCCTCCCTCCCAACACATCTCCTCCTCCGTAGAGCTCAGTGAAGCCACTGCCGAGATCTTGCTTCTCCACCATCATCACGCCGTCGTCTTTGCCGGTGGAACTGTCTTCCTCAACCTCTCCTTCCCCCTTGCTGGATCAAGAAGGAGGAGACGTCGATCGTCCCGTACGTGTGTTGAACGCGGAGGTGCTGTCCGTTCAGCACTTGGCATCGGTGATCTGAATCACGTTCGAGTACGACTCCATCATCACCTTGCAAGCTTCCGCACGCGATCTACAAGTGGTATGTAGATGTCATCTCTCTCCCGTTACTCGTTGCTTAGATGAACTCATAGATGGATCTTGGTGAAGCCGTAGGAAAAATTTTAATTTTCTGCAACGTTCCCCAACAGTGGCATCATGAGCTAGGTCTATGCGTAGTTCTCTAATGCACGAGTAGAACACAATTTGTTGTGGGCGTTGATCTTGTCATCTTACTTGCCTCTACTAGTCTTTTCTTGCTCAACGGTATTGTGGGATGAAGCGGCCGGACCAACCTTACACGACGCTTACGTGAGACCGGTTCCACCGAATGACATGCACTAGTTGCATAAGGTGGCTGGCGGGTGTCTGCTCTCCCACTTTAGTTGGAGCGGATTCGATGAACAGGGCCCTTATGAAGGGTAAATAGAAGTTGACAAAATCACGTTGTGGTGATTCGTAGGTAAGAAAACGTTCTTGCTAGAACCCAATCGCAGCCACGTAAAAGATGCAAACAACAACTAGAGGACGTCTAACTTGTTTTTGCAGCGATTGATCATGTGATGTGATATGGCCAGAAGTTGTGATGAATGATGAATTGTGATGTATGAGATCATGTTCTTGTAATAGGATTCACGACTTGCATGTCGATGAGTATGACAACCGGCAGGAGCCATAGGAGTTGTCTTTATTTTTGTATGACCTGCGTGTCATTGAAGAACGCCATGTAAACTACTTTACTTCATTACTAAACGCGTTAGTCATAGAAGTAGAAGTAGTCGTTGGCGTGACAACTTCATGAAGACACGATGATGGAGATCATGATGATGGAGATCATGGTGTCAAGCCGGTGACAAGGTGATCATGGAGCCCCGAAGATGGAGATCAATGGAGCTTGATGATATTGGCCATATCATGTCACAACTATATAATTGCATGTGATGTTTATTATGCTTTTACATCTTGTTTACTTAGGACGACGGTAGTAAATAAGATGATCCCTTACAAAATTTCAAGAAGTGTTCTCCCCTAACTATGCACCGTTGCTACAGTTCGTCGTTTCTAAGCACCACGTGATGATCGGGTGTGATGGATCCTTACGTTCACATACAACGGGTGTAAGACAGTTTTACACAGCGAAAACACTTAGGGTTAACTTGACGAGCCTAGCATGTGCAGACATGGCCTCGGAACACGGAGACCGAAAGGTCGAACACGAGTCGTATGGAAGATACGATCAACATGAAGATGTTCACCGACGATGACTAGTCCGTCTCACGTGATGATCGGACACGGGCTAGTCGACTCGGATCGTGTAACACTTAGATGACTAGAGGGATGTCTAATCTAAGTGGGAGTTCATAATTTTGATTAAGAACTTTATTATCATGAACTTAGTCTAAAACCTTTGCAAATATGTCTTGTAGATCAATGGCCAACGCTAATGTCAACATGAACTTCAACGCGTTCCTAGAGAAACCAAGCTGAAAGATGATGGCAGCAACTATACGGACGGGTCCGAACCCGAGGATCATCCTCATAGCTGCCAGAAGCAATATGTCCTAGAAGGACCGCTAGGTGCCGCTCCGTCCCTGAAGAACCAAGACGTTATGAACGCTTGGCAAACTCGCTGATGATTACTCCCTCGTTCGGTGCGGCATGCTCTACAGCTTAGAACCGGGCTCCAAAAGCGTTTTGAGCATCACGGAGCATATGAGATGTTCAAGAGCTGAAACTAGTTTTCCAAGCTCATGCCCGGTCGAGAGATATGATGTCTCCGACAAGTTCTACAGATTGTAAGATGGAGGAGAACAGTTACATCGGTGAGCACATCCTCAAGATGTCCGGGTTACACGCCGTATGACCCAGCTTAAACATTAACCTCCCGGATGAGGCGGTCATTGACAGAATCCTCCGATCGCTCCCACCAAGCTACAAGAGCTTTGTGATGAACTACAACATGCAGGGGATGGTAAAGACCATTCCTGAAGTGTTCTCAATGCTGAAGTCAGCAGAGGCTGAAATCAAGAAAGAACATCAAGTGTTGATGGTCAATAAGACCACTAAGTTCAAGAAGGGCAAGGGCAAGAAGAACTTCAAGAAGGACGGCAAAGATGTTGCCGCCCGATAAGCCGCTTGCCGGAAGAAGTCAAAGAATGGACCCAAGCCTGAGACTGAGTGCTTTTATTGCAAGGGAAAGGGCACTGGAAGCGGAACTGCCCCAAATACTTAGCGGATAAGAAGGCCGGCAATACCAAAGGTATATTTGATATACATGTAATTGATGTGTACCTTACCAGACCGTAGTAACTCCCGGTATTTGATACCGTGCCGTTGCTCACATATGTAACTCACAGCAGGAGCTGCGGAATAAACGGAGACCGGCGAAGGACGAGGTGACGATCTTGCGTCGGGAATGGTTCCAGGGTCGATGTGATCGCCGTCGGCACGCTGCCTCTACATTTACCTACGGGATTAGTTTTAAACCTCAATAATTGTTATTTAGTGCCAAGTTTGAGCATGAACATTGTATCTGGATCTCGTTTGATACGAGATGGCTACTCATTTAAGTCTAAGAATAATGGTTGTTCGATTTATATGAGAGACATGTTTTATGGTCATGCTCCGATGGTCAATGGTTTATTCTTGATGAATCTCGAACGTAATATTACACATGTTCATAGTGTGGATGCCAAAAGATGTAAAGTTGATAACGATAGTCCCACATACTTGTGGCACTGCCGCCTTGGTCACATTGGTGTCAAGCGCATGAAGAAGCTCCATGCTGATGGACTTTTAGAGTCTCTTGATTATGAATCATTTGACACATGCGAACCTTGCCTCTTAGGCAAAATGACCAAGACTCCGTTCTCCGGAACAATGGAGCGAGCAACCAACTTGTTGGAAATCATACATACCGATGTGTGCGGTCCAATGAGCGTTGAGGCTCGCGGAGGATATCGTTATGTTCTCACTCTCACTGATGACTTGAGTAGATATGGGTATGTCTACTTAATGAAACACAAGTCTGAGACCTTTGAAAAGTTCAAGGAATTTCAGAGTGAGGTAGAGAATCAACGTGACCGTAAGATAAAGTTCCTACGATCAGATCGTGGGGGAGAATACTTAAGTCACGAATTTGGTACACACTTAAGAAAATGTGGAATCGTTTCACAACTCACGCCGCCTGGAACACCTCAAAGAAACGGTGTGTCCGAACGTCGTAATCGCACACTATTGGATATGGTGCGGTCTATGATGTCTCTTACCGATTTACCGCTATCATTTTGGGGATACGCTCTAGAGACAGCTACATTCACTTTAAATAGGGCACCGTCTAAATCCGTTGAGACGACACCGTATGAATTATGGTTTGGGAAGAAACCTAAGCTGTCGTTTCTAAAAGTTTGGGGATGCGATGCTTATGTCAAGAAACTTCAACCTGAAAAGCTCGAACCCAAGTCGGAAAAATGCGTATTCATAGGATACCCTAAGGAAACTGTCGGGTATACCTTCTACTTAAAATCCGAAGGCAAGATCTTTGTTGCCAAGAACGGATGCTTTCTAGAGAAAGAGTTTCTCTCGAAAGAAGTAAGTGGGAGGAAAGTAGAACTCGATGAGGTACTACCTCTCGAACGGGAAAGTGGTGCAGCGCAGGAAACCGTTCCTGTGATGCCCACACCAACTGAAGAGGAAAACGTTGATGATGATCAAGGTACTTCGGATCAAGTTACTACTGAACTTCGAAGGTCCACAAGGACACGTTCCGCACCAGAATGGTACGGCAACCCTGTCATGGAAATCATGTTGCTGGACAACAATGAACCTTCGAACTATGAAGAAGCAATGGCGGGCCCGGATTCCAACAAATGGCTTGAGGCCATGAAATCCGAGATAGAATCCATGTATGAAAACAAAGTATGGACTTTGACAGACTTGCCCAATGATCGGCGAGCGATAGAAAATAAATGGATTTTTAAGAAGAAGACGGACGCGGATGGTAATGTTACCATCTATAAGGCTCGACTTGTCGCTAAGGGTTATCGACAAGTTCAAGGGATTGACTACGACGAGACATTCTCTCCCGTAGCGAAGCTTAAGTCCGTCCGAATCATGTTAGCAATTGCCGCATACTATGATTATGAGATATGGCAGATGGACGTCAAAACGGCATTCCTTAACGGGCATCTTAAGGAAGAGCTGTATATGATGCAGCCGGAAGGTTTTGTCGATCCTCAGAACGCTAACAAAGTATGCAAGCTCCAGCGATCCATTTATGGACTGGTGCAAGCATCTCGGAGTTGGAACATTCGCTTTGATGAGATGATCAAAGCGTGTGGGTTTATGCAGACTTATGGAGAAGCCTGCGTTTACAAGAAAGTGAGTGGGAGCTCCGTAGCATTTCTCCTGTTATATGTAGATGACATACTCTTGATGGGAAATGATACGACACTCCTGGACAGCATTAAGGCCTATTTGAACAAGTGTTTTTCAATGAAGGACCTTGGAGAAGCTGCTTATATATTAGGCATTAAGATCTATAGAGATAGATCGAGACGCCTCATAGGTCTTTCACAAAGCACATACCTTGATAAGATTTTGAAGAGGTTCAAAATGGATCAGTCCAAGAAGGGTTCTTGCCTATGTTAAAGGTGTGAAACTGAGCTCAGCTCGATCACCGACCACGACAAAAGATAAAGAAGAGATGAGTGTCATCCCTATGCTTCAGCCATAGGATCTATTATGTATGCCATGCTGTGTACTGACCGATGTAAACCTTGCCGTAAGTTTGGTTGCAAGATACCAAAGTAACCCGCAAGGAACACCGGACAGCGGTCAAGAATATCCTGAAGTACCGAAAAGGACAAAGGACATGTTTCTCTTTATGGAGGAGACGAAGAGCTCGTCAGAAGGGTTACGTCGACGCTAGCTTCGACTCAGATCTGGATGACTCTAAGTCACAAACCGGATACGTGTATATGTTGAATGGTGGAGCAAGATGGCTGGTGCAGCTGCAAGCGAAGCGTCGTGGCGGGATCTACGTGTGAAGCGGAGTACATGGCGGCCTCGGAGGCAGCGCATGAAGCGATTTGGATGAAGGAGTTCATCACCGACCTAGAGTCATACCCAATGCGTCGGGGCGATCAAACTCTTCGTGACAACACCGGAGCTATTGCCCTAGCCAAGGAGCCCAGGTTTCACAAGAAGACCAGCACATCAAGCGTCGTTTCAACTCCATCCGCGAAAATGTTCAAGATGGAGACATAGAGATTTGCAAAGTACACACGGATCTGAATGTCGCAGATCCGCTGACTAAACCTCTCTCGCGTGCAAAACATGATCAACACCGTAACTCTATGGGTGTTCGATTCATCACAATGTAACTAGATTGGTGACTCTAGTGCAAGTGGGAGACTGTTGGAAATATGCCCTAGAGGCAATAATAAAAGGATTATTATATTTCAATGTTCATGATAATTGTCTTTTGTTCATGCTATAAATGTATTATCCGAAATCGTAATACACGTGAACACTTAGACCCAATGAGTCCCTAGTGAGCCTCTAGTTGACTAGCTCGTTGATCAATAGATAGTCATGGTTTCGACTATGGACATTGGATGTCGTTGATAACGGATCACATCATTAGGAGAATGATGTGATGGACAAGACCCAATCATAAGCATAGCATAAAAGATCGGATAGTTCGTTTGCTAGAAGCTTTGCCTATGTCAAGTGTCTATTCCTTCGACCATGAGATCGTGTAACTCCGGTTACCGTAGGAGTGCCTTGGGTGTATCAAACGTCACAACGAATCGGGTGACTATAAAGGTGCATTACGGTATCTCCGAAAGTATCTGTTGGGTTGACACGGATCGAGATCGATTTGTCACTCCGTATGACGGAGAGGTATCTCTGGGCCCACTCGGTAATGCATCATCATAATGAGCTCAATGTGACCAAGGTGTTGGCCACGGATCATGCATTGCGAACGAGTAA